>JAQQSW010002439.1:0-14959 GCA_028646575.1 Pseudocheirus occidentalis
GGCATGTAAATAGTTCAACTTTGATACGTTCCTTATGATTTCTTTCCAATGTTTACCTCAGTCAGCTTTTTTATAAGCACTGGACCACCTGAATTGTAAATCTCAACTGGAACAGAATCAGCACCAGGTATTATTCCTCATGAGAGGAGCATAATGGCATTCAAAAACCCTTCTTCAGTTGGAAGTTTGACCATAGAGGGATTAGCTTCTGCCTGAGGTATATGATCAATGCTCAAACCTTGATTGATGATGGTCTGTTGAGAACACTGTGCAAGCATTCAGTCCTTCTTTCTAGATCATGTTGTTCCCACTAACCTTTATGCCTCCATTTGCACTGACTAGTTGTAATGCGCTATACATCTTTGACCCATACGTAGCCTTCAGGGCATCATAAAATCATTTTGCATAGTTATTATGAGTATAAAACTAAATTTCATTTACCCTCTTACTAAGCCAAGGCTCCTGCATCTGTCCAAATTTCACTTGCACTTTACTTTTGACGAGGTTAAACAATGCCATCTTAGAAGCAAACTGTCTGGCTGGTAAACCTTGTGGAGTTCACATTTTTTTTTTTTTGCTTAGTAAATTCTGATTTTCCCCAACATTTTCGTGAATACAGTCTTGAAGTTTGCAAGTGTTCTGTCCCAGATGAGTAAATACAGGGCTCTACACTCTACACTCTGAAATTTGTCAGCTTCTTTTCTACCCCACTGTTGCCAACCTTGTATTGGCTCAGCTTTCCCTCAAAGTTAACAATGAATTATTCCTGATTGGAGAAACACTCTAATATGTTGATGTTGTCTTGGCAGTTGTCTTGCCTCAGGGCCACAGCTTTTGTTGAATGCCAATATGCAGTTCAGAGAGGCTAAGTCTATGATCAGTCCAGCACACTGCACACACATTGTTTTTGCTGCTCTCATAACTTGTCTGTCTCTTCTCCTTATGATAACATTATCTATTAAATATAGTAACAGTAATGAAATTTGAAGATACCTTTCTATTGCCAAACTAACAGGTACTTAGCACTTAGTTTCAAATTAAGCCTCTGTAAAGAAACATAAGGTATGAACCCCTGTTGCTGACATAACAGGAAGAGGCTGAACAGGGAGGAGCTAATACTATATATAAGAAAAACTCCAGCTGGGAGAGTCAGAACCTCTTGGAATAAACATTGCAAAGGCAGATCAGCTACTACAGGAGAAAGAGAATTTCTCTCAGTGAACATCTGGAAGCTGGGTCACTACTGCTGCACTAAAGAGTGAACTGAGAATTGAGAAAAATTGAGAAGACAAATGAGAATTGAGAGCTGAGACAGAATTTCTTGGAGCAAGCTGAATAGAGGCTGGATAAAGTGATTCTGATTTTGAGAATGGAGCTGGATAAAGTGATTTTGATTTTGAGAATGGAGCTAGAGAAATCAATTTTGATTTTGAGAACAGAAATTGTGGTGGTAGAGCTTATTAGAGCTAGCCAAACTCCTGCTGAGACCTTCCAAGAACCAATTGGAGCTGGCAAAGACTTCTGACAGCCAACTGGAGATTCCAGAGAAAGGATAACTGTGATGTTGCTACTTTGTACAAATGTTGTTGTGGCTTTGTTATTGTGTATGCATGTAGTAGACCAGACTTTCTGAGGCCCTGGCCCCATTAAGGAAATGCTCCCCAATTCTACAAGGTCACTAGGCAGATATGCAGGAGGATTATAATCTTGTTGTGTGGATGCTTTCATTGGTTCTATGAATATCTAAAGAAAGTACAGACTTTGCAAGTCTTGTTTGTGACTCCCTGTTTATTTGTGCCTCTTGACATGGTCTTAGGGTAAAATCTTAATTAATGATTGATTAGCCTTGGGCTGGGGTAGGGAAAAGTCGAGACCAGTGGTGGGTCCTTGCATTCTGGTCATGTAAGAATCTCTGCTATAGGGAATATAAGCCCTATGATTTTCTTGTATCATTGGCTCTGTATGAAATGGTTCTGTAATAAACAGACTGTGGAGTACATTCCCATCTCTCTTATTCAGCTGGTAGCTAGGCCATACAACTGTGCTGGTCACAGCATATGCATATTATTGTGGCTTTGCTAAGTCTTGTCTTCCCAGGAACAGAGACTGAGAGATTTGAGGTTGATTGGACACTATGAGCTTTGATATGGAGCAGGAACTGCACAAAGAGCTGGGCAAGGAACTTGGAGCTGTCTGCCTTTGAAACCAGGTGACAGTTTGGTGGATTAGGGCAGGATCTGGGACCATGGAAGAGGAACCATGGAAGCTGAAAGCCTGCCTCAAATAAAGATTAAAAGACATCTCCATGGGTACTGAGTAGTGACTGATGAAAATGTAACTTAATTGCACCCCTTTGGTGGAGGACTTTGACTTTTGTACTTTGTGTTGCTTAAGGAAGCAAGCCTCCTCAAGGATAATTGCATTAAGGACTTTGTGATTGACTAAATGACTCTACTTTGCTTAAAACTATGTGACCACACAGTGAAAACTACATGGCCACTTTAGTGATAGGTTATTATGTCACTGTAAATGCTGTACCTTGTTTTTCTGTGAATGATTTGTTCTGATCTGTTGCTGAATAGAGAGCTCACTATACAGTGTATTCAGAACCTTGAAAAGCTGTTCACAGCAGCAGTCCTCTGGAAAGCTGCTCATGCTTGGCTTTGCAAATGCCAGTGTCTTCTGTGAGGGTATATCTATGAAGGTTTATTGGAAAAACTATGTATACATATATACTCACTCATGGAAAAATAAAACAGTGTTCTTGTCTTCCTTTACCTCAGGAATCTGGTAGAAGCCATTAAATACATCTAATGCTGAGAACCACTGGCTGCTGACCAAGAGGTAGACCAGCATATCTTGAATTCTTGCCAGTGTGCTATTTAGTGCTCTTTTTTAAGCTTTATAGTCTACATACGTTCATTCACACTACATTCACACATATACATGGCACATACAAGCTATTTTTATAAATAAGACATAGGAGTCAATTTTTTAAAGAGAGAATTTCTGAGATCTTCCACTAGACGTAAAGAAACAACATTGGTTGGGAGTCAGTGAATGGGAAACTGGATCAGTCTCGGTTTTGGTGCATCACATGTTTTGTTTCTCACTCATGCAGCAAGAAATTATTTTTTTCTTTTCCTGTGTTTCTACTTTTGGCAATTCTTTCTTTCTGGTGGTAGAAAATGACCAAAGTCAAGTACCCTGAAACTTTCTTCTGTGGTTTGAAGACTGGTATTTTTGTGACATTCACTGATGTTACTTAATTTTATCTTCTGGTAGGGTTTTATGCAGATGACTGCAATGGATCACCAGCAGCTGTGGCAGTTTTCAGAATTATCAACCCATAAGAAACAAGGACAAAGTGAAAGGTCAGTGGAACTCAGCTAAATTTGGGGAAAAGGGGTCATCCAGCCAACTGATACAAGGACAATAAGCAGCATGGCCCTGCAGCTGCCTCCTCATGGCTGCTTCAGAGCTCTCAGCCTGCAGATTTCAGGGGGGCCAAGCATTCATTCAGAGGCTAAGTGCTCTTGCATTAACCCTCCTGGATTGGGATCATGGTCTTGAGTGGTAGTACTGAAGTGCATGATCAGTGAGCCAAATCTGGTGGGGGCTGGAGAGATGGCAGCCTCCTAATAGCTCTGGCAGCAGTGGAAACCCCAGTGATTTGGAACAAAGTTCTCTGTTCTGGAAACAGAGTTTACTGAGCCCAAAAGTCAAGTAAATGACTGGCAACATGAGCAGGCAAAGGAAGCAAAGCAAGCCCAGCAATCCTACTTAGATTCCATTTTTAGAGAGAAAAAAGATCAAAGCATGGAAGGGGAGAAAGACAACACAGTCAAAACTCCTGCAACAAAAGCTTCCAAGAAAAACATAAACTAGCTACAACCATGGAGGAGCTTAATAAGGATTTTGAAAACCCAGTAATAGAAACAGAGGAAAAATTGGGAAGAGAAATCAGAATGATGCAAGAAAATAATAAAAAGAGAGTCAACAACCTGACTGAAGAAAATAACTTCTTAAAAATAGACTAACAAATCCAAAAGAGGGCCAAAAAGCCAATGAGGAGAAGAATGCCTTTAAAAGCCAAATTTTCCAGATGGAAAAAGAATATTGAAAGCTCACTGAAGAGAATACTTTCTTCAGAATTAGAGTGGAGCAAATGGAAGCAAACGACTTTATGAGAAATCAAGATACTATTAAAAAGATCCAAAAAAAATGAAAGAATAGGAGGCAATGTGCAATAACTCATTGAAAAAACCACTGACCTGGAAAATAGATCCAGGAGAGACAATTTAAAAATTATTGGAGTACCTGAAAGCCATAATAAAAAAAAGAACCTAGAAATCATCCTTCAAGAAATTCTGAAGGAAAATTTCCCTAATATTTTAGAGGGCAAAATAGAACTGGAAAGAATTCACCAATCACCTCTTTAAACAATCCCCCAAAGAAAAGTCCTAGTAATGTTATAGCCAGGTTCTGGAGTTCCCACATCAAGGAGAAAATATTACAAGCTGCCAAGAAGAAACAATTTGGATACTGTGGAAACTCAACCAGGATAACCCAAGATCTAGCAGCTTCTACATTAAGGGATAAAGGGGCATGGAATATGATATTCCTGAAATCAATGGAGCTAAGATTAAAACCAAGAATCACATACCAAGCAAAAAATTGAGTATAAAGGTGGAAGTATAGTAATGCAATCAGGTGGAAGACTTTCAAGCATTCTTGATGAAAAAAAAGCAATTGAAGAGAAAATTCGACCTTCAAATACAAGAAGCATGAGAAGGTAAACATGGAAAAGAATTCATAAGGAACTTATCAAAGTTGAACTATTTACATGCCAACATGGAAAAATGATAATTTTAACTTATGAAACTTTTCTCATTATGAGGATAGGTGAAGGGAATATAAATGTATATATGTATAAATGTATACATATATGTATATATTGTGTATACATATATACACACATATGTATGTATGTATGTGTACTTACACATATGTCTATATAGGAGGGTATGTGTATATATATATATATATATATATGGGTATGAATACATTTGTGAGTGTGTGTGTGTGTATATATATATATATATATGTGTACATAGACACTTACCTTTGTTGCCCCAGTGTCTTTATCTGTAAAATAAACTGGTAAAACACTTCTGCCCCTTTGCTAAGAAAACCCCCAAAAGGGTCCCACAGAATTGGGCTCTCCTGAAATGACTGAAAAACGGAACAAAAATGTTTGCCAAATGCTTCTCAGATTTTATCTCATTTGATCCTCACAACGTCTTATGTAGGTAGGTGATAATATTCTCACCAATTTACAGATTAGGGAAACTGAAGAAGATAAAAATTAGATCACTTGCCAATTGATAAGTAAATATAGTAAATCATATTAACTAGGAAATATATATATGTGTATATGCTATATATAGTAAGATTCAAACTCAGGCTTTCCTGAATCTATGGGCAATTTTCTTTCTGCTAACATGCTTAGCTTCCACTTAGTTCACTTTGTTACTTTGTTTCCTCTGAGAATTTGAATAGATTGCAACTGCTTGTAATTAACAGTATCTGCAGAAATGTCTAGTGCAGCACTTCTCAACCTGTGGGTTGTGACCCCTTTGGGGGTCAAATGACCCTTTCATAGGGGTTGCCTAAGACCAATTGGAAAACATTTTTCCAATGGTCTTAGGAAACGAGACACCACTTCTCTGTCCACATGCAGATACACCCACATCTGAGTATTAAAGGGTCACAGCATTAGGAAGGTTGGGATCTACTGGTCTGGTGGGTCTGAACACAGCAGAGTTGTGTTCCTGTTGACCCCAATTACTTCTTTTGTAAACTTGAAGACTATATACTCTGCTGTATCTCTAATAAGGGTAGTCTTTGTCGCAAAGTTCACCGAGTCCGTCTTTTAGTAGATTTCAACTGTATTTTCCTCAGGTGTTTTTCACAGAATTATTGGACTATGGCAATATCTTAAAATGTGCTTTTCAGGCTAGTTGTGAATCTTTGATTGTTTTCTGATCATGACTTTTTTCTTTCAGATTGTCATTGTCTTAATTCCCTTGTTCCTTTATCTTTTCAAGAATAATTATTTATTCCACCTTTGTCTTGTAAGTTCTTTCATTCAAATCTGTTTCTGCAAAGCAACACCTTTATTTAACTTCCACATCAAATACATGAGAATTTTTTTCCTAAAATGATTGAAATTGACTTTCTGTAAGGTAGACTTCCCAGGGTGCCCTAACCCAAATTCTCAAATGTTTTCTCCTATTCTATAAATTTCTCACAAGTCTAAGGTGTTTTCTTGATAAAAAGAAAAACTAAATCACATCAACCTAAATGCTTTTTGACTACTTTGTTTAGTCTTTGCATCTCTGCTCCTTCACTCTTCTTACTAGCCATGGTAGGTAACTGTACATCCATCTCAATGGCAATTTACTTCTGTCACGAATGATATCAAATAAATTAGTAAAGCTAATCTCATTAATTAGACTACAGCTATAGAAGTCGCCAAGATTTTGCAGTTATTTGAAGTAGATCTTCTGAAACTTCTCATTACACGTCTTGTCTCATTCTTTCTTTGATAGTCCTGGTTGCACATAAGTTTGTACTTACCCACTATAAAGGACCCAATTCATACTCTATTCCCGCACATATGCTCAATTCAACATATTGGAGGAGATTTACCTTACTGTACACATTATAGGGTATAATTGCTGAAGTGATACTTTTGGAATGTAGTATAGTACCTCAAGCAACACAATTGCTTTCCAAACTTTTTTTCCATCTCCCTTTCTTTTCTGCTGTTTTTTTTCCACTCCATCTTTAATCTGTAAATTTAACAAAATTATTAATTAGGAGCTCCATGCAGGACATAGTCATTTTTAGGGACATGATTTTAATATCAAGTGATTTTGTGTCAAAATGTATCTGGTACATATAATGAATTGTTTGAATATAAAACATTTAATTACTCTAAAAGATAATTGACCATAAAATGCACTGGTATCAACAAGGATAAGCTAACAGGAAAAGCTTGAATCTGTCAATGTCACTAAAGTGATAATCTAAATCTCCTGAGATGTGCTTCAGGTAATTATAAGTAGTTATATTCTAGGTGAAAATAACTCTTGGATATCTGTGGAAAAATACAAAAAGTTGATAAGTGCCGTGATAAGAAGATTGTGCTAAATGGCAGGTGAGTAAGTGTTGCATACTCTTGTGATAAATAATGACACCTCCCCTTTATGTGAGTTAAGACAAATAAAACTGGAAATATGTTGAATTTTTGAGTGGGAGAATGCCAAATACAATCCACTGCAAACTTACAAAAGGGAAACAAATTCAAGTATTTCAATAAAATGTTTTGTGAAGTAGTTATTTCAAAAGACATCAGCAAACCTGAAGAGATAACTATGAGTCTGGTGACACATGACATCAACTTGTTCAACAAGGTTTTTACAGATATACTATTGAGGCAATAAGACAGAATTATATTTTTGTTGACACTGAAAGGTACAGGAGATGTCTATGTTTCTCTTCACACCATACAGGAAACTAAAGCATGTGGTAATGAAGATGTTTTTGACAGCCAAGTTTTATCCCAGGTTTTATCTCTGTTACTAAACATGGTACCTTTAAAGGAATTGGAGTATTTCAATTGGGATCACTGACCTGAATGGAAAAGGAGCATACGGTTCAGAACCAAGGCTAGGCATTGGTTTATGGCGAGACACTGCCCTTAAGCCTATGTCATAACTTAACCAGATTCCTTTATCAGTTATGTTTCCCTCTACTCTGCGATTTGCGTGACTTTGAGCAAAATTCTGATACAGTATAATGAATAGTAAAATAAAGATGAGTGAATACTTTTGCATCTTCATTGTATTTGCTACATAATTTACATTGAATTTTTATGATTAAAATATCTTAAGTTTAGCATCTTATTGAGTAACAAATATTATGGGACATTTATAATCCTATCTCTGTACAGAGAGATGCAGTCATCCTCAAGGCTACTTCCAGTCATATATTCTTTAAATTTTTTAAAAGATAAATCTGCTGTTGATGCACTTTTTCCCTTTTTTTGTGAATATTTCAAACCTCTCTTGCTTTGTTTATAACTTGTTTCTTTTATTAGGCTAATCTACTGCACTGGCAAAAAAAAGATTGATAAAGATTAAAACTGGCAGAAAAACATTTTTCTATTTGGAGAACAGCAGCCTTGTTTACTTTTAAAAGTTAAAAACAAAATTCAATCTAATTTTACTATCATGAAACTGTCATTTCCCCTTAAAAGAGATTCTTTCCAAATGGCAGGCAGCTAGTTGCAGAATTTCATAATTGGAGTTTCTGATAAAAGAAGTTGCTACAATGGCATAAAAGGCAAATTTATGCTGAGGATAAAGTTTGTCAAGTCAATACTCATGACTGCATCAGTTTTTGCACCCAAAAATTATAAAATAAAAATTGACAGCATTTCACAACTTTATCAAATTCTTTGTTATTATTATTTTCAACTGGCAATAAATGGTAATTTGGAAGTTTGACTCATCAGCCAGAAGTTCAGTATTTGGAATACATAACATTTTAAGGACTCTCTTCACTCCACAAGTTTTTCCATTTTCTTTTTTTCCTTTGTTTTCTTCTTGTAATTTATCCAAATCCTATTTTCTCCCCCACCCTTAACTTTCCTTTTACATTTATTTTGCTGCTGCATTTACTATGAAAAGTATAGCACTATCATATTAAAATTTGACCTCATATTTAATTTCACCTTTACTTTCCAAATTTTTCCCATCATCCCTATGTAGATGTGGTAGTCTTAAGTGATGTGTTATAAGATGCTATAAAATGAGTTAAAAGATAGTCTGTATAGAACTGGATTGTATGATTCTCTTAAACTGGGGGAGAAAATATGCCTTATAATAGATGCTATACAATAGTCTACTTATGAATCTATGAAATTCCCCCATGTAGATGATTACATAAATATGCATCTATAATATGTCATATATTATGCACTTGTAATATATGGTGTATGTGAATACGTTTGTGTGTGCATACAAACATACAATCAAACTAAAATGTTTTATTTTATGTCCGTAGGTAGAATTAGACTAAATTAACATCTTTGTTTTTGTCTTCATTTCTCTGGTCCTTCATTATGAATTCATTGTATCATTCACTACTTGGCATGAGTTCTGAGTGTGTTAAATGGAGAAAAAAAATTGGTAGATCATCTAGCAACTTCTGTTGAAATGGGTGTCTTTTAATGTGCATGTAGAAGAGTGATTCCATTGTATTCTCAGTAGAGTGATATTCTTTGAATCATTAGTTTCCATTCAGTTTGAAGAAAATGACTTATGTGAAGCTCATTTTTCCAGTCAGCCCTTAAATATCCATGTCTTGTCCCTTTCTCAGCATCCTCCATTTAAAAAGGAAATTAGCATGATTCCTCTCTTCTGATCTCCTTCCATCCTTTGGCTCTCTGCTTAAGCATTAATTTCTGATAACTTAAATGGAATCCTAGTGTTTTCTCTCACTTTAGAATGATCTCTAATGTAATCTCATGTAACTGAAAAAAGATAAATGTGAATATATAAAATATTTTAAAATTTCATTCCATCATTGTTAATTATGCATATTTGTGCTGTCCATATAAACAGACAAAATACAAAAAAATTATAATATTATTAACTACTCATGAGAAAACTTGTATTCATATGTGATTGAAAAGTAATCTGTGGTAGTATTTTATGGAAATTTGTGTTTAGATGGAGATATGAGTTTTAATGTGAAAAGCTTAACAAATTTCTTCTATGGCATTGAGTAAATGACAGTCATATTATTCATGAATTTAAATCTCCAAAATAAATGAACATTAAATGAGACTAAAATATTTTTTGAGATGGAGCACTCTGAGAAGCAATCTCATATATATATGTATATATATATACACACACACACACATACATATATATTTTATACATATAAAATATGATATATATATATATTGCTTAGTTTGGGGGATTTGTTGTTAAAGAAAGTTTTTTAATATTTTTAATAGTCCTTGAGATAAAAATAAGAAAATTTCTATCTAATAAGAATATTAAACTTCAAAAAGACATAAAATGGTTCTAAGCTTTTCTGTGGCTATATGGCACAAACAATGCTAATGCCATCAGTTTTCCTGGCTACAAATGATACAGACATGGGAATAACTTGCATTCCCTATATGGTGATCCAGGAATTTATTTGCAATTTGTCATTTTATATCTTTTTCAAATGAAAGATAAGGCCCTACAGACCTTTTAAAAGTGTTTCATGGACTAATAGATTCTCAAAGTTGGAAGAAACCTCAGAAATCTTCAAATTCTATCTGAATCTGAACAAGATTCTCTTCTGAAGCATTTCTGACCCGTGGAGTTCAGTTTTCCATGAGTTTCTTAGACTGAGAAAACAAACAAACAAACTAATGTTTCTCAAGGCAGGTAATTTGACTGAAAAGTTCAATTTTTTTTAGGAAAATTTGCCCTTTGACCCATTGTATGATAAAGAAGAGGGAGAGAAGCATTTATATAGTGTCTACAAAGTTCTACGCATTTTGTTATGCAATTTTCACAATAAATATTGTCTCATTAGACACTCATAACAACCCTTTAAGGTAGGTGAATTCATCCCCACTTTACAGTTGAATAAACTAAGGACAGTATAGGGTAAGTGATTTGCCCAGGGTTCCACAGCTAGTAAGCATATGGACTAGATTTGAACTCAATTTTTTTTCTGACTTCAGGTCCAGAGCACTATCACTGTACCAGTACCAGCCTCCTGAAGAAGGATGTATATTGGGTAAATCACAACTCAGATAAAGTTGATGAGGAGAGATTTCTTGATAGCATGATCCATTTAGACTGACAATTAATTGAAAAGCCCTTAGGAGAGATAGATGAAGGCTTTGTCAGAGATGGATTCAGGCTCAAAACTGGAGAATCACATCTAAGAAAATACTGAAGAATGTACATCTACTTAACAAAGGCCCCTTTAGCTATCACACTCTTCAAGCCTTTATTGCCCTTAGCCTCTTTGAGTTTCATGGCACTCTAACCTTAATTACATCCTTTTAGCTACAGTGCATTCCATTAATCCCATAGCCCAAATTCTTTATCAGACTTTGCCTAAGCTTTTTTAAAAAAAATTATTTGGGTACTTGAATAATTCTGCATAGATAGATAACTTATTTGAGTGCCACTCTATATAGAAATTGTGGAAATAGATGTTAACTTTCTTTTGTGTTTCTGTAGAACATCTCCTGAATCCAGATAATGGTGAAACACATTCACTCTACTCAGAGGATGTGAATAGATGTCAGTATTCAAGAATGATATAACTTGCTAAAACCATTGTGTATTAGAACCACAACTTTGTATTGGTCCTACAAAAGGGAATATTTAGTCCTAGGGGTAGAAAAAATTTCATTGTATTTATGAAAGAGCTAAATCTGATGGGTAAAGGCAGGGGAGAGGAAGTATGTTCATGTACATTGTCTTCTTCCTGGGAGGTATGAATGATAGGCTTAGAGAGTCAGGCTTAGAAGTGTATTTCAATTGCATGTGATATATACCATAGTGACTATGTGATCTCAGTGAGAGGTTGGTGCTACATGACTCAACTACCTTGAGAGAAAAGAGAGTGCTTTGTTAGACAATGACAAATACCTAAGGAGGTTCTGAACTCAACAGAGGAATGACTGCACAGTGCTAGGATGTTGGAGAGAAGTATATTGTGTGTGTGTGTGTGTGTGTGTGTGTGTGTGTGTGTGTGTGTAGTGTTAAGTTTAGAAAAAAACAGTAAGGGGGAGACACAAAATGGATAAGAAAGTCTAAATTTGACCCTTTGCAATGAGAATACATGTAATATTCCAAACGCTAAATACAGGTTCTATTAGAAAATGGATGCCTTTCTAACAATCCTAACTAATTTTCATTAAGAGTGGAAAAGGGAAATGCTCTGACCAAACATACTATTTTAAGCCTGGAGGTCTGTATATATCTGTTGGGGTAGAAGTGGGAAATATTTGAAAAGAGAAGAGAGTTATATACAGATGGTTTATCAGTTACTATAACTCTATCTTATATTGCTTTTTCTTTTGGGGGAGATAAAACTATCCTCTACCAGATGTGCATTTTTACCTTGAGCGTTTGTAGGAAAATAGGGACATTTTTATCCAAATCACTGGAGACCTAGACAATGGTGTATAGTATATTGTAAAATTCTAAGAGAAAACTTTGCAGAGTAGAAAGTGAGTCAAAACATGTGATTTTGCAGAGGTAAATCCAAGATCGTACCTAATGTATATAACATCAATTTGGGGTGTTGGATGACAGATAACAATGAAAAGCACTGAGACATAAAGTGATCTCAGACATTAAAAGGAACATGGAATGGAATTTGGAATCACATTATTGAGTTTCTCATTCTGGCTCTTCTACTTACTACTAGAATAATTTTGAGTGTCACTTAACCTCTCTGTGACTAATTCTTCTCATTTGTAAAAATAAGTATATTAATTAGATGATCATGAATTTTCATTCCAGTTCTAAATCTAAGACTGTATAAACTTGTAACCAGAGAATCTCTAAAGTTTCATCTATCTCTAAATATATGATCCTATCATTCCATACACTTCTATTATATGATCATATTTTTCCTCCTGTTCTCAGAAAATGGATATAGACTTTTAAATATTGAAGAAGAAAACATAACAGAAAACCAATTAACTGTGGTAAAGTAAATTCTCACATAAGGCAACTCTCTGCTATATAATTCAGGTTGGCACCCTCTCAGAAATTTATAGTCTTAGAAAGCTGCTTGGAACAGCAATTGTCAAGCTGAGTCAAGTCAACAAGCATTCTTGAAGTGTCTACTTAGGTGACAAGCACTTGCTTTGAGTCACACAATGTCTATCACAGAGATAAGACTTGATGTCAGGTGTTTGTGACTTAGGACAGCTGTATATCCAGTCTGCCACATTTCTGGTCCAATGGGAACATCACTGACTGTAGAATCAGAAATAAATGAAGGAAGGAAGGAAGGAAGGAAGGAAGGAAGGAAGGAAGGAAGGAAGGAAGGAAGGGAGGAAGGAAGGAAGGAAGGAAGGGAGGAAAGGAGGGAGGGAGGGAGGGAGGAAGGAAAAAAGAAGGAAGGAAGGAAAAAAGGAAAGAAAAAAGGAAGGAAGAAAAGAAAGAAGGAAAGAAGGAAGAAATGAAAGAAGGAAAGAAAAAAGGAAGGAAGGAAAGAAGGAATGAAGGAAGGAAGGAAGGGGAGAAATATTTATTAAATGCTTACTGTGTACCAAGCACTGCATTGTATTGAGGATACAAATATGAGCAAAAAGAAAGACATTTTCTAATCTCAAGGAGCTTACATTTTGATAGGGGGAAAACAACCCCTAAAATGGAGCTGAAGAGAAGGTTGGGGAAAGTTATAAAGACATGAGTCAGCAAAAAGGCATGGAAGAGAATGAAAATCAGTCTAACTTACACAAAAATTTGTCAGGTAGGGAAGATTTTTCAGGGTAGTTGGATGCTCCAACTTTGGAGGGTCCAGGGATGAGGGAATTTGTATGATGAGATGACATTGCTTTGAAGTCTGTATTAAAGAAATAAGGCTGGGAATGGGATCAGAAGACCTATGATCAACTTATACCTCTGACACTTTTTACCTGGAGTAGGACTTGACTGAGAAATGTCTAACAATTGGTTCTATGAAAAAAGGACGTATCTTTATGTCTAATCTGCATTCTTTAACCTGGACAACAAACAACAAATAAACCATGTGCCAATTTGTAGCATTTGATGATATCTCAGTTGTAAATGCTTGTACTAAAAATTTAACATTTGACTTGAGTGTCAATATGACCTGACTCCAGTATAATCCATCAATTAACCTCCTTGGGCCTCAATTTTCTCATCTGTAAAATGGTTGGAGAGAGAAGATGTATTTGATAACCTCTAAAGCAGTAGTTCTCAACCTTCCTAATGCTGCAACCCTTTAATATTCGTATGTGGGCATATCTGCATGTGGGCAGATTCATCTGGAGATGGATAGAGGAGCTGTGTCTCAGTTCCTAAGATCTTTGGAAATATGTGTTTTTCCATGGTCTTAGGCGACCCCTGTGAAAGGGTCATTTGACCCCCAAAAGGGTCATTTGACCCCCAAAAGGGTCATTTGACCCCCAAAAGGGTCATGATCCACAGGTTGAGAACCACTGCTCTAAAGGCTCTTCCAGAACTAAATCTTTGAATGATCACTTTATAATATATCCTTTTACATATCCGATATTGTTTACATTCTATAAATGTACCATTAATTATTATTAAATTGTTTTATTTTAAATTCACATATGGTAATTTTACATATCAGTTTTAATCCCAAAAGAAATTTAGAAACTCTCAGATTTCATATGATGTAAGTAAATTAAAATCTTTTAAACCCCGAACTAAAATAATGATCATCTATTTGATTGAACTTGAAATGTAAGTACTAAAAGAATATAATCAAGTAGAATATATGGTATTTTCAAGTGAACAAACATTTAGGATTTTGTGCAATAATAGACAGTAAACTATTTTATACACACACATTTAGAATGAAATACTTAGATTATTTCAAATAGAAACCTCTTTCCATATTTTGGGAAACTTCTAGTTTAGCTTCAGGTTAAGCATGTGTTGACTCACTCCACAGAATGTATTTAAAGACAAAGGGTTCAATCCTACATCAATCTGAAGTAATTTTGGGGGCGGAGCCAAGATGGCGGCGTAGAAGCAGCAAAGCACCACAGCTCCCACACAAACACGCTAAAAAACTCATAAAATGGGACGCTAAACAGATTTTCAAGCTCCAAAACTCTCCACAAGACAGAAAGCAC
>JAQQSW010002440.1:0-14958 GCA_028646575.1 Pseudocheirus occidentalis
AATTTTGAACAACTGGGTGCTTCTCAGCATCACACAGTTAAAAGACAACTATACAAGTCTCAGGATGGAAGAAGATGTCTACATTCAGAGAAAGACCCAGAAAGATCAAAGTTCAAAAGGAGACTGAAGCAATGCATGCTATCATTCTTTTCGATGTTTGGCTTTTGTTTCTCTTTTCTCACTGTTCGCTCCATTGGCTGTAACACCTATACAACCAGACTATTGTACAATGTGAAGGAGTTTGCAGATCCTATACATGATTGTATGCCACCATGGTGGGGGTGAGGAGGAAGGGGAGAAAAATCTGAAACTCAAGTGACTCTGGAACTGAATCTTGTAATCTAAAAGTAAACAAACAAGTCAATAAAATAAATTTAAAAAATCACTCAGCCTCTTTGGGCTTCAGTTTTTTTAATCTATGAATATTAAAGGAATGAACTAGCTGATCTACAAGACTCTTTCCTTTTCCTATGGTTAGTTTATAAAATCTTAATCTCATAGTGTTTTGTTCACATTAGTAGCTCTATGGCTGAGGATGATGCAGAGGATCATGGCAGAGTATTACAGGGATCTTGGTCTGGTTTGTAGCAAGACCATACATATTATATCCATCTTCTTCTTTTTACTTTTTTTTGGCCTTTGGAGGGCGAGTTAAGTGACTTGCCCAAGGTCACATGGCTAGTTTTTGTGTTAAGTGTCTGAGGCCATATTTGAACTCAGGTACTCCTGACTCCAGGGATGGTGTTCTATTCACTGTGCCACCTAGTCCATCTTTTTCTATCCATCCATCCATCCATCTATCTATCTATCTATCTATCTATCTATCTATCTATCTATCTATCTATCTATCTCTTGCCTTTAGATTTCTAGTTTACAGAGATTACAGGTATTAGTGATAGGTATCTGTTAATCAGAATGTTGGGAGAAAGCACTTTGAAGAAAGATTTGAGAAGTGACTACATGTGAAACACCTTTCTTTATGGAGTCAGGGAAATACTTATCTGGGATCCATGAGGACTGATGAAGAATCTATTCAATATAGAGAAAAAGGTAATGAGGATAGATTCTTCCTCATAACTGTCATAAGTGTTCTTTTTGAGGAAGTTATGTAAAAATAATTATTTAAGAGTGTCAGCAATACAGTATATTTTCAGAAAGACTGTCATGTTTTGAAGAGGGGGAAAAAGAAATGACTAATTCAGAAAAGAAATAAGAAAAAGATACTTTAAGAGACTTTAATCATCATCTGTAGTGAGTTTGATGAATGGAGGTGGAGTTTCCATATTTTAGGTGGAGTTTCCAGACAAATAAAGAAGTTAGCTTCTGATATTTTGAGAGTTTTAATTGACTCTGGCAATAATATTGGTCAGAGTGAAAATATTATAAGTAGCTGTATCTCCTTATGTTTATTACTTTAATTTAAAAATAAATTCTGTATTCTGTAATCTGGATGTTTATTCAGTTATGGATGAATAAGGGTAATTACTAATGGGAAAGGAAATTTCTCTAGTTCATTGAATAGTTAATATTTAATGAATGGGATTGGAGATTATTAAAAGCTTAATGAGAAAGAGGTTGTATCTTTATTAATGAGAAATTATTGCAGTAGAATCCTAGATCGCTCTATAGAGTTCAAGAGGATCAAATTCAATATATGGTGAAAAGTCAACTGGCAGTTTGAAATTGTGGTGAATATATTTCTTATATGTAAAGTGCTTGGCAAACCTCAAGAGCACTGTATAAATGTCAAGTATTATTGTCTCCTGCTTTAAGGATCATTTAAGATCCCGCATCTTCATTGCTTCCAACCCACATTGCAATCTTCCTTTTCTGAATTTCTACTACAGTTATCACCATTTCCAAATTGAGCAGTTTTTCATACTGTGTACTTATTGTTACTTGTTTGTATATCCCTCAGTATATTCTAAAGTCCTTGAAGGAAGCACCTCCTTGAACATAGTATAGCACCTTGAAAATGGTTGGCTCATCACAATACTTGGTGTATATAACCCATAGTAGAGAACTTAGCAGACAGTGTGATGAGTGTCAGTCAGCTAGCATTTATTAAACATTAAACATCTGTATGACAGGCATTGTTATAAGCACTGGAGAGATAAGGAAGGCAAAAAAACCAGTTTGTACTTTTAAGCTCATCATAGCCTAAAAAGAGAGGTAAAATGTGTGAAGCGACTGTGTACAAACGAGATATACAGGGCAGATTGGGGGTAGTCTAAGAAGAAAAGCAGTAAGATTAAGGAGGACTGGGAAGGATAGAAGGTGGGAATTTAGCTGAAAGTTGGAGAAGGCCAAGGAAGCGAGGAGGCAGAGATGGGGAACGAGAACATTTTAGGCATAAAGGACAGTCAATGAAAGTGTACAGTGGGGAGATGGTGTGTCTTGTGCTAGCATTAGTAAGGATACTAGTTTTAGTGCATTGAAGAGTAAGTGTAGTGGGGAGTAAAGTGTAAGAAGACTTGCTGGAAAGGGAAGAAGGGGTCATGAAGTTATGAAGAACTTTAAAGACTAAACAAAGAATTTTTTTTATTTGATCCCCAAAACGAGAGCAACCTAGCAAGAATCTATTGAGTAAGAGGGTGACATGATCAGACTTGTGCTTTAACAAGGCCACTTTGACAGATGGCTGGAAGGTTGATTGGAATGGGAGAGAGGATTGGGGCAGAGAGACCAGGCAACTATTGGAATGGTGCATGTGTGAGGTTATGTGAATCCGCATTATGGTGCTTCAAATAACAGAGAAGCGGGTGGAAATAGGAGATATTTGGAAGGTAGAAATGACAGGACTCTACAACGGGTTGGTTATGGAGGCTGAGAGTGAGGAGGCAACGATGACTTCTTTTGGCCATGAGACCAAGTGACTGGGAAGGTTTTAGCAGTCAGAGACAATGAGGGAAGTCATTTGAGAGCTAATTTCAGTGGTATTAAGCGAATAGTGGCCATAATATGGACTGATTATGTTTTACAAAAGTTGTTCCCTAATCTGTATCGTTAGCAGCCATTTCATAAACGTGTAATTTGAGATTCTTAGAGGGGTCGTTAGTGAAAAGTGCTTTGCAGCTGGCTCATTGTAACATCACTACTAGAAAACCAGTTGGAGCCTAGGTTCTGTCATACTGAGATTCATTTGAAAAGGAAATATTTTGATTTAGTAAGTATACGAGCTAAAGTCTGGACAGCAGTTTTCTTAGTATTTCTGTTTTTGTGGTTGGTAATTTTAAAAGAGCATTGCTTCATTTTTTTTTTTTTGAGGAAGTCTCCCTGTGACCTAACCTTCCTTAGAGGGTCCATATTTTATTTAGGAATTAGATTCTTCAGTCTGTTTCAAATTGTGATTCTTTAATGCTTGAAATCAATTATTCAACAAGTAGTTATTAAACACCTACTGTGGGCTAGGATTTGTCCTCAACACTGAGGATATAAGTACCAAGATTGAAACAGTCCTTACTGGAAAGGAGCTGACATTATTATGGGAGAGATGCCTACATATCTACAGTATAAATACAAAGTCAATAAATACAAGTATATACACAGTAGTTAAAGATAAGGTAATTTGGAAAGGATGGCCCAAGCAGGTAGCAGAGTATCAGTAATGGCTTCTGTCTCATAGAAGAGGATGCCTGAGGTATGTCTTTTAAAATAATTTTTATTTTTATTCTCACCTTAACAAATCATTCAGCCACTAGCCTTTCATTAAACTTCTTTTATGTGCCAAGCATTGTACTAAAGGCAAAAGAAAAAATATCGTTTTTGCCCTTAAGGAGCCCACATTCTAATGGGGGAAAACCATGCTGCAAATAGGACAGGAGGTAATCTCAGAATAAAGACACTAGCAGTGGTGGTGGTGGTGGTGGGAGCCAGGGGGAAGAGGCAGCTAGGTGGTACAGTGGATAGAACATGGGGAATGGAGTAAGGAAGACCTGGGTTCAAGTATGACTTTGGGTACTGACCAGCCATGTGACCCTGGGCAAATCACTTAACACTTTTTGCCTTAGTCCTCATCTGTCAAATTGAACCAGAGAAGGAAAGGGAAACCACTCCACTCTTCTGCTAAGAAAACTCCACTAGGGTTACAAAGAGTTGGACACAAGTGAAACAGCTGAGCAGTAACAAGACAACCAAGTGTGGATATATATGTATATATGAATATATACATATATATATTTGTGTATGTATATGAATATACACACACATACTGAAAAAGAAGGCTGTATGTGAAACTTTAGGTCTCCCTTATGTATACAGCTTGCTCTTCAAATATTTGATAAGATCAACCCATAGTTTTCAATGTTATTTTGCTTGTCTGACCTTCTTTCTAGCTTTTCTTCTGTTATTTTCCCTCCATTAAAAAGAAAGGAAAGAAGATGCCTCAATGACTTTCCTCTGTGTCTCTCAATATAAAGAAAAAAAGCCCTTGTAACATATACATAGTCAAGTAAAATAAATTCACCTTTTGTGTGCTTGAAAATATATTTCTTGTTCTGCATCTTAAATCTATTACCTCTCAGACAAGAGATGGAAGGAAAGCTCCTGCAGTTCTCTGGAATTATGGTTAGTCATTATGTCAATTGGTTCTCAAATTTTTCAGTTGCTTTTCTTTATAATGTCGTTTTTACAGTATATTATACTCTTCTGGATTCTGCTTAATGCATTGTACATCAGTTCATACAGAACTTCCTAGGTTTCTCCGAAACTGTTCCTTTCATCCATTTTCCAACTAATGGGTACCCCCTTAGTTTCTAGTTCTTATCCACCACACAAAGAGCTTTTATGACTATGTTTAAGCACACAGTGCTTTTCTTCTTCCTTTGATGCCTTTGGAGTATAGACCTGATAATGATATTGCCAGGTTTGAGGGTTTGCACAGATTGCTCACTTGTTGGACATAGTTTTAAATTGTTTCTTAGAATGGTTGGGCCAGTTTATGACTCTACCAGTAGCACATTAATGTTCCTGTTTCCCCACAGCTGTTCCCACAACTAGTTTTTTTTGAAAGTTAAAAAAAATGAAAGTTAACTTTGTTAAATATTTTCCAATTACATGTAAAATTTTTTTACCATTCATTTTTAAAAATCTTGACTTTCACCCTCCTGCTTCTCCTCTATCCTTTGAGCAGGTAAGCAGTATGATATTGATTATACATGTGAAGTTATGCAGAATGTTTCTGTGTTAGTTATGTTGCAAGAGAAAACACATAACCCCCCCCCCTGAAAAATAAAGTAAAAAAGTGTGCTTCAATCTGCACTCATAATTCAGTTCTCTCTCAGAATACGGACAGCATTTTTCATCATGGGTCCTTTGGAATTGTCTTGGATCAGAATAGCTAAATCTTTCACAGTTGATCATCCTTACAATATTGTTGTTACTGTGTACAATGTTCTCCTGGTTCTGCTCACTTCACTCTGAATTGGTTTATACAAATTTTCCCAGATTTTTCTGAAACTATCCTGCTCATCAGTTCTTATAGCACAACAGTATTCCATCACAATTATATACAACAGTTTGTTCAGCAATTCCCCAATTGAGGGGTACCTCTCAATTTCTAATTCTTTGCCAGCACAAAAAGAATGGCTATAAATATTTTTGTACAAATAGGTTCTTTTTACTTTTCTTTGTTCTCTTTGGGATATAGACCTAGTAGAGGTATTGCTGGGTCAGAAGTTATGTACAGTTTTATGATTTATTGGGAGTCATTCTACATTGTTCTCTAGAATGGTTGAACAAGTAGCACAACTCTTTTTTTTCTGTATCCCTTCCAGCATTTGTCATTTTCCTTTTCTCTCGTGTTGGCCAATCTGATAGGTGTGAGGTGGTATCTTAGACTTGTTTTAGTTTGCATTCATCTAATCAGTAGTAATTAAGAGCATTTTTTCATTGATATTGGATAGTGATATTGATAGCTATTGATAGCTTTGACGTTTTCTATAAACTCTCTTTATATCCTTTGACCATTTATCAATTGAGGAATGGCTCATTTGGCCCACTTCCCTTTATATTTGAGAAATAAGGGCTTTATCAGAGAAACTGGCTATAAAATTCCCTTCTCCCCCAACTTATTGTTTTCCTTCTAATTTTAGCTTCATTAGTTTTGTTTATACAACCTCTTTTTAGTTTCATGTAATCAAAGTTTAACCTTTCTATTTCCTGTGAATCTTTCTGTCTCTTGTTTGATCATAAATTCTTCCCTTTCCCATAAGTCCAACAGGTACATATTTCCCATTTTCCCTAATATATTTATATTACCCTTTATGTATAAATCACTTATCTCTTTTGACCTCATCATGGTATATGGTGTAAGATGGTCTATGCCTCATTTCTTCCAAACTTCTTTCTAGTTTTCCTAGCAATTTTTGTCAAATGATGAGTTCTTTCCTCCAAAACTCGAATCTTTCAGTTGATCAAACACTAGATTACTATGGTCATTAACTACTGTGTACCTGATCTGTTCCTCTTATGTACTCTATTTCTTAGCCAGTATCAGGTTATTTTTATGATTACTACTTTGTAATATAGTTTGAAATTTGATACTGCTGTTAATTTTAGTTGACTCTTTATAGATAAGCTATCATATCATGTGTGAAAAGCAATAATTCTTTTCCTATGTACACATGTTTATTTCCTTGATTCCTTTCTCTTATTCTATTATAATAGCTAGTATTTTGAGTACAATATCAAATAGAAATGGTTGTAATAGGCGTCATTGCTTTTTCCCTGATCTTTTTGGAAAAGCCTTGAGCCCTTTTCCATTACATATATTGTTGATTCTTGATTTTAGATAGATATTGCTTATCATTATAAGGACAAGTACATTTTTTGAATACTTTATAATATTTTTTCAAGGAAATAGGTGTTGACTTTGTTGGAAGCCTTTTTAACATTT
Source organism: Pseudocheirus occidentalis (assembly GCA_028646575.1). Lineage (NCBI taxonomy): Eukaryota > Metazoa > Chordata > Mammalia > Diprotodontia > Pseudocheiridae > Pseudocheirus > Pseudocheirus occidentalis. Next base: position 6,896 of record JAQQSW010002440.1, read on the forward strand.
ATTTATATAATCATATTATTATTTTTATTATTAATATATTCAATTCTATTTATTGCTTTCCTTATATTGAACCAAACTTACATTCATGGTATAAATCTAACATGATTATAGTGTATAATCTATATTGAATACGTTGTAGCCTGTTTGCTAATACTTTATTTAATGTTATTGTTCCCCAGGAATATTGATGTTCTGTTTTCTTTCTTTGCATTCTCTCTCCCTGGTTTAGTTATATCAACACCATGTAGAAAGATGGATCCCATTTCCTATTTTTATAAACAGTTAATGTAGTTTGTAATTAATTATTCTTTGAATATTGATAGAATTTACTTGCAAATCCATTTGGTTCTGGAGTTTTTTCCTTAGGAATTTAATTATGGTTGTTTATTTTTTCTCATACTAAGTTATTTAAGTAACTATTGCATTAATTTGAGTATTTGATATTTTTGTCAGTTTTCATCCATTTTATGTTATCCATTTTGTTGGCATATATAGTTGGGCAAAATCATTTTTGATATTTGCTTTTATTTTCTCTTCATTTGTTTGAATTACCTTTTTTATTTTTGATACAATTTGGTTTTTCCTTTAAAAATCATGGTAGCTATCTATTTTACGAATTTTTTTATCTAGCTCCTTTTATGTATTCATTCAATAATGTCTTTGCTTTTAGTTTTATTTATTTCTTCTTTGATTTTTGGTATTTCTTTTGGTGTTAAATTGGGATTTTTGATTTGTTCCTTTTCTGATATTTTTAGCTGCATGGCTAGTTCTCTCTCTCTCTCTCTCTCTCTCTCTCTCTCTCTCTCTCTCTCTCTCTCTCTCCCTCTCTCCCTTCTTTCTTCCTCTCCACCCCATTCACTCCAAGGATTGCTGTAACTGCATCTCATATATTTTGATATGTGGTCTCATTGTTGTCATTTTATTTAATGCATTTCCTGTTGTTTCTGTAATTTGCTCTTTTATGTACCAATACTTTATGATTGAAGTACTTAGGGGTGGCTAGGTAGCAAGCACAGTGAACAGAGCACTGGCCCTGGAGTCAGGAGGACCTGAGTTCAAATGCGGCCTCAGACACTTGACACACATAAAAAAGCTAGTTGTATGACCTTGGGCAAGTCACAAGGGGTCTCAGTTTATTGTGTGAGAGCATTGGCCACATGTGTGAAGTCATGCATGTGACATGAGTAGCAAAATAGTTTGTGGTGGGAGTAGAGATTTAAATAAAATAAAACCCAGTGCAAGGTTCCAGTCTCTCTTCACAGAACATCCCTTTTCAGTTACAGGAACATTGATCAGTGAATCCTTCTCCTACCATCAAAACAGGATCTGTTACTTTCCCCACTACCCTTTTCAGTCCCTCCCACCTCCTCATTCATTCCTTAATAGGTTTTTCTCTTCCTGAGAAACCACTGCTGTCACCTTTCCCTCATTACCAGTCTTTTACTTGACCACAGCACATCACACATTCCTCTTTTGTCCTCTCCCCTCCCATTCTTTCCCCTCCTTTTACGTACCCTCCCATTATGTACCGGAGTCCCACAGACAACATTGATTGATCTGTAGGCATGATACTGAGAGGTTGTGTCTAGAATGCCCTAGGCTTATCTCTCTGGAGACCAGTACATCTACCTGACTTTTGCTTTTACCTTAGGCATGTTGTGTATACATATTTAGAAAGAAGTCTCTCACTGGTCTCTGCTGTCACTGCTGCTGTTGCTGTTCCTTGGCACTGTAATGATAATGGAAATCTGAAGATCTTCCCTGCCCCTTGGCCCCTTGATAGGCTTAAGTGAATTTGAGAACCTTCCCTGATTTGAAAATATGCTCTGCCTCTTAATAGACTGAATGTGGTCACATGGAGCCTGTGGTGGGAGGCTTGTTTTTCAGAAATGTCCACACCTTGCTATTTTGTGATTGGGTGGTGGGTCATGAGGGTTGTGACATTCTCTGATCCAGGAGAAAGCTATATATACCCTGATAGTAAGGTTTTTCTTTGGGGCTCACTCATGGGAAGAGTTGTGTGATTTGGCCAGATGAGACTCTGGGCAGCTGTTGAGCTCCCTGGGCTTTGAAAACCCAGATGATGGTGATTTTCCCTCTGGTAACTAAGTAGGTATGGATGTAATGGTCAGACAGCTGGAAGCCCTGTCAGCTGGTCTGTTTCTCTGTCTGTACTTTTTGTCTGCTTGTAACTTCTGTTTGTGTTCTCTGAAGTTCAGGGTGCTGACTTTTTCCCACTGAACTAGATAAATGATGTATTTCTTATTAAAGTAAGATTGTTAACCCCTTTTGAGTCGCTTTTCTTTAGAAAAGCAGATCAGAAAACCTGTGCTAGCAGCCACCCTGGGTATGCTAGGGTGCTTGCTGCTATAGGCAGCTATATTAGTTTACTTCTCCTGCCCATCTGTTTTCTGGGGTGTTCAAGAAGCAAATAATCTCTTCAGGAATGGTTTTCTTTCTAAGAATGTTTCAAACATTCTCTTATTGTTGAATATCGATCTTTTTCATTCATACTTAATCTCATATTTGCAGGGCATCTCACTGTGGGCCGCATCCTGAATTCCATTGCCCTACTTAACACATTATTCAATTCCTTCTTGTATTATGTGTTAGGACCAAAATAGTCTTATGCTATTCCCATTTTCTTTCCTTTGTACTTGATATGGTAGCTTGCAAAATTTTTGGTTTCTGAATTGAATTGTTGAATTTAAAAACTCTGTGTCTTGGAGTTTATAGACTTGAACTTTTTTCTACCCTGGAGGAAATCTTTGTGTTCTTTCAGTTGGCATTTTGATTTCTGTGTTCAGAAATTCTAAGCAATTTTCTTGTGTTATTTTCACATGATAGTGATAGTGTTCAGGTTTTTGGACATGTTCTTCAGGGAGACTTATAATCCTTAGGTTTTGTCTTTGAGATCAGTGTGTTTTGTTTGAAGAGACAGCATATTATTACCTTTTGTTTCTTCTAAATCATCCTTCACTTTATGTATTTATGTTCTCAACTCTTTTTCTTGGTGAGACTTCCCATTTCAGGTTCAAGTTTTCTATTTCTGTTGTTTAGGCCTGAAATACTGCTCGCAGCAAATTTTCTTTTTCCATGTTCTCAAAATAAGTCACATGGTCCTCTGTTTGGTCAAGTATTCAATCATTTTCTTTTATTTTGCATTATTTATTCATAAATGATATCTGAATTCATTTATTAGATCTGGGGATTTTATTTTCTTCTGCTGTTAATGTTTTTATTGTTGGTTTACTTGTGCTAAAGATGTTTGAGTTTTCTTCCTTTGATAATTTGGATCTTTGATCTTTGGTAATGTCAGTCTTTTTCTCCTTTTTTTCCACCTATTGCTCATATTTTAACTCCTTTCTCTCTGATGGTGGTTTCCCTGGGGACTGGGTCTCAAAATGTTTCAGCCTCCTTCCAGGCTGGGCAGTTCAGGGTTCACCAGCCTAGGTCTCTGCCCTGAGGGATTTTTGCAGGGAAAAGAATTGGCTCTGGGTGGATGCTAGGCTCTTCCCCTTTAGGTTTAATGGAGTGTCACACAGCCCTTTACCACTCCCCACCTCACCCTCCCACTCCCACAATGCCTTGTTCCTTCCCTTATTTCACAGTTCTCTTCCCTGGCAAAACACACTGGTTTGCTTTTGCAGCTTGGGGTGATTTCTGTCATTTTCAGTTTGGGTCTTCAAGGGTGGGACTGGTATGTAGGATTGAGCTGTATTTCAAGTTCAGACATGTCTTGTCCCTTTCCCATTATTCCTCGTTTTGCAGTCCAGAATGCTGCTAGGGTGCTGACTAAGGAGATCTTAGCAATTTTTTTTTTTCAGTTTGGAGCTTCCATCTCCATAATTCAAGGTCTGTGTAAAAGGGAGGGAACTGGATTTTAGGAGTGTTTTGTTGTAAGCCCTAGAGTTGGTTGGCTAGTGCAACCTTGCTGCTGGATGTGTGATGGACAGTAGGGAGGTGCTGGGTGGGAGTAGAGCTAAAGTTAGGTATTAGAGTTCATGGAGTTTTTTTTCACTGTCTTTTGGTTTCTTGGTACCCCAAATCATGGATACAGTTGAAGTTGCTTTATCTTTTTAATCTTTGGTTTGAGAGGTCATGAGAATCAGAGAAAAGATCAAGTCCATTATCTTGTTGGTCAAGTGACCTGGAACAGGTGAATTTATTTTTATACTTTTTCTGAAGTCAATCATAGAATACTGCAATGACTATTGGATTTATGGTCAAGAGAAGCTCATATCCTTGTGATGCTACTTACTGTCTCCATGACCTGATACCCATGGGCCTCAGTTTACTAAACTGTGAAGTGAGACAGTTGGACTAGTTGACCTGTGCGGTTTCTGCCAATTCTAAATCTTTTATGTCACGGTCCCAAGTATAAGGGATATAAATCACTTGATGGGGGGGGATCAGGGGGCAGAGGTTAGAAAAGGTAATTATTATCTCCAGTTAACTTATGTGGTGTGTTTGTTTACTGGGTTGTTATTTGTAGGGCTTGCAGCAGGCTATGCCTCAGGTTTCTTATCTGGAAAAGTGCCCAAAGAGACTTGGTTAGAAAGCAGTATATCATCTCAGAGGTGGCATTACTGTTTTCTGGTATTACCCTATTCTGAATAAATGAAACCATTTATTTCAGAGTATTATTTCCCTCCCCAACCTGGGTCCATGTTGCTATATGATGTTGTTGTTATGTCTCTGGACTGTGTTGGATGGAATGGCATCTGCTGGGTTTCATTTTACAGTTATTAATATTTCAGCACTTGGATAAAAATAAAAACAAGGGGTTTCAGTTTACTTCTGTGTGAGAGCATTGGCCACATGTGTGAAGTCATGCATGTGACATGAGTAGCAAAATAGTTTAAAGAACCACTTTGTGGTGGGAGTAGAGCTTTAAAAGACCATGAAGTGGGAAGGGGAATATGTGTGTGTGTGCTTCCTCCAGATTGTTCTTCATTTTCTTAGCCTAACATAGATGTTAGAAGCTTTCTTAGGAATAGTCAAGTAATTAAACATTTGAGAAATCACTATAACCTAGCTTTGCATGTCCCGACAGACCTGAACCCAGATTTAACATTATTATTGGAAGCTGATTTTTTTAAAGGATTACTTTGTTTAATTGGATATTGTTACTTATTTATCAGTTATTATTAAGTTGTATTTTAAAATAACATCCATATCTCCTGCCTAAGGGTCAGCACATTTATACATTTTAAGGCCTTTTTGAGAACTTGTTTCATTTTGGTTTCTGTGTAGTTTGCCTAACAAGCATGACAGAAGATTATTATTATAGAATAATTGCCTATACTAGTTGTCTGTGATAATATATAATATCATGTAATTTTCATAATAACAGTCTCCTCAAAGGCCAGGTCATTGTCTGTGTTGTGAGATGGGAGTCAGCATCAAAGTAAGGGAACGTTAGCCAGGGTAATGTATATTGTTGTGGTAGCTTTGGAGGGTGGGCAGGAATCCTGAAACACTGGCTGGTTGTCTTCTAGTGGTACCACTGATTAGGCTAACCCTCTGACTGTTGGGGTGAATCTGCTTCCCTGGATCTAAAAAATATACAGGGTAGCACAGGGTTAAAGGCTGGCCCTGCTGGAATCCATTGCAGAAGTCAGCTAGACGTGAGCAAGCGATTCTTCATTATGTTCTGATTGCATAAGATGGTGAGTGTCATCAGAACAAATCAGCAATACTAAGGTCACCATTGCAGAGACTGAAGTAGAGGTGGGACTCACGTATGCAAGCCATGAGAATGTGTGTGGAATGCACTGAGAATATGAATACTTTCATTCCACACAAGTACTTCATCTAACGCTTGAAAAAAGGTTTCTCCGGTTCTAAGCAAGAACTTCATACTGCTTTTATTAGGGAGGGGTAGAGAGATCTTTAGCTCTAAATCATGCTACTGTGTATTGCTTACCAGTTTACCAGTTGAGTATCTGAGGAAAATGACACCATCAGGGAATATCCCTAAGGACAAGCCACAAATACAACCATGACAAAAACAACTTGAGAGAGCTGTTGAAGATCTATAGAAAGGCATTGGGACATTACATCAAGATTTAGCTGGTAAAGATAGTAGAAAAACACAGCACTGCCCAGTTAAAAGTAGTAAAACAGAAATACATGGGAAAATTCCTATAGTCTGCAATTGAAAGCAAAAGTCAAAAGGCTAAGGTGCACAAGAGGTCAAAGAAGTTCAACGAACAAAATAAATAATTCAACATTAATAAAAAATTATTACAGTGACTTGAAAAGTAAAGAAATCAGTAACTAGAGAAAACCACAGAAGAACGAGAATATGGAAGATTTCTGGTCATCTGTGTAGTTCTTGCTTTTTTTGGGGGGGGGAGGGGAGAAGGCAGGGCAGTTGGGGTTAAATGACTTGCCCGAGGTCACATGACTAGGTCACATGTTAAGTGTCTAAGGCTGAATTTGAACTTAGGTCCTCCTGACTCCAGAGCTGGTGCTCTGTTCACTGCACCACCCCATCTGTGTAGTTCTAAGAAATACAAAAGGCAGATTGAAAGTTGGTTCCAATAAGGCACAACCTGTGTTCCTTGCACATTGTTAGCATAATGAAGGATAGAGCTGTTAGGGTAAGTGAGATAATAGAAATGCTGACTTCTTTGTAAAATCAGAAAGTGATGGGGCTGAATAAGATCTGGGATTATTGGCTCATATGCTTCAGAGTGGTTCATAACTTACTAGAAAAGCACTCGAGAGCTTTCTCTCAGATTTAGGCCTGATCTCTCATTTTCTAATGAGAGACGCAGCACCCTGTACCCATTATCAAGAGATGAGAATGCCAGTGATTGCTGTAAATGTAGATCAGTTACATGTTTGTGTATTTTCTGCAAAGTATTCATAACTTGAAATCCTCCTGCCTCAATCTGTAAGCATTAGAAGAAAGCTTATTATTGATTTGGTAATTATCGAAAAAAACTGCCTCTCTCCATCATATCATTTATATTGCCTTTGTTGAATTTTATAAAACCTTTTACTCAGTCCCATCCTTATGACACTTATTGTGTATTGGAAATATATAAAATAGCCCCAAATAGAGTTAGAATATAATGAAGGACCAGAGGATTTGGTAGCAGCTCGGTGGCACAGTAAATAGAGAGCTGAACTTAGGAGTCAGGAAGACCTGAGTTACAATCTAACCCTAGACACTATGTGCCTCTGGGTCTGCCATTTAACCTTTCTTTCTCTTTTTTCTCATTTGCAAAATGAAATAAACACTACTTTCAGGATTGTTGTGAAGACAGAATAAAATTTGTAAAGTACTCTGCAAACCTAAAGTGCTATATAAATGCTAGCTATTATTTTTTCTACATGGAAAATATTTTTTAAAAATGTCACCACTACAATAATGTTAAGAACAATTGATGTAAAACAGCATTTTTTAAGGAGATGGTTTAAACTCATTATGGTTTTGCCTAGCATTTATGCTTTTATCATTTTTCTTAAGAAGAACTAACTGTAACTTCCAAATGAAAGACAACAAAATCGTCTTGGTATACATGGATGGATGGTGCCAGGCTATATGGCTTAACCTTTCTTCAGGGGGGTACCCATCAGTTAGGGAATGATTGAGCACATTATGATATATGAATGTGATGAAATATTATTGTGCTAAAAGAGATGAAGGGATGGTTTCAGAGAAACCTGTGAAGACTTGTTTGTACTAATGCAAAATGAAGTGAGCAGAATCAAGAGAACAATTTATAGAATAATGATGATATTGTAAAGACAACCTTGAAAGACTTAGGAACTCTGAGCAACATAGTTACCAATTACAATTTTGAGGACTTTTGATGAATCATGTTGCCAGTCTCCCCTGAGAAAGGCATATATGGGTTTTTTGTTTTTAGTGGAGGGAAGGAAGGAATATGGCTATTGCAGGAATTTATTTTTTTTTATTTTTTTATTTTTTTAAATTTTATTTTATTATTATTTTGTTTTAAAGTTAACTTGTTTGTTCACTTTTAGGTTACAAGATTCTGTTCCATAGTCACTTCAGTTATAGATTTTTCTCCCCTTCCTCCCCA
>JAQQSW010002441.1:0-14958 GCA_028646575.1 Pseudocheirus occidentalis
TGTGGGAGGGGTCTTACAGTGGGATCAATGTTCTGGGCTGGGGGGTAGGGACAAAAAAGGGGAGAAAATTTGTAACTCAAACCTTGTGGAAATGAATGATGTAACCAAGAAAATAAATTAAAATTTAAAAAAATTTAAAAATTAAAAAAAAAAGAAATTTGTATCTGAGAGGGATCAGAGTGGCTATTAGCAAAACTGTGTATTATGAATCACACATAAAAATATAGATGAGGTCTTATCCAGCCATATTTTTCAATTCGTGAATTCTCATTTTCCTCATCCATGATTAAACAGGAAAAGATCACATCCTGAGGATCTTTGTGGCCAGTTTAAGGTACAATACAACTTCCTGTTCCATTTTCCATTGCTACTGAATTGCCTATGGCATTTGGAATATGACAGACCTTTCTGAAAGTAGCACAGCTATCAAGACCCCAAAATGTCAAGTACAACTCACTTACACTCAGAAATGTTCCACATGCAATTCACTCATACCTGAAATTGACCAAGAAGAATGTAATCAAAATACAAAAAAAAAAAATGAAAGAGGTCCTTGTTGAAGGCCTTTGGAAAATTCATTCATACCATACAAATGTGCAGGAAGGAATATTCTCTATGTTATTCAGGAAGAAAAGATGGTCAAGTAAATTGAGCCATGGGTTCTAATGTCCTTGTCCAAATCATTCAGATTCTGTGCCTATTATCCCAGGGCAATGGTTCTTATATATACATGACAACAGGAGTTCAAATTCATCTTTCAGTTTCTAGGGTAAATGGTTAAAATTTTCTTTAACCCTCTCCTTGCACAGAAGAAATTACTGAAGGAGTTCTGAGTAGAAACAACTCTCTTGCTTCTTCTTTCTTCCTGTCCCTCTTTCTCATATAAGATGATTCTCAAAACAATTAGGATGATGGGATAGTTCTTAAAATTCTCATCTGCTTCTGTATCTTCTGGTCCTCACTAAAGAATAGGATTGACTCTTTAGAAATGGGTTAAGCTTTGAAAATGACTTTAAACCCATATTTCTATAGCAACCCAGCAAGATACAGAGTATAATGATTTTGATTGCCATTTTACATATGAAGAAACTGAAGTTGAAATAGTTTGTCTCTTTTCCATGGTCAGATGACTAGAAAGTGGGACTCAATCCAAGGTCACTTTCTACAAGTACATAATCATCATGCCCTATTTAATATTTCATTTGATTCAGTTTCATTTTCCAAGTGAGGCAGGATTATTTGTCAAGCACTGATAGATACATTTGGTATTACACCACTGTGTTTTGTCTATTATTTTATGGTTTTGTAAATATGACAAGCACAGGTATGATACAAGCAACTTACCATAGACAAAAAATGTCAAAAGCCTGGCCTGAACCTAGGGGAAATGTGGCATAGTTGAAAGAAAATGCTGGATTTCATAGATTTTAAGCAGGAAGAGACTTAGAGGTCATTGAATCCAATCTCCTTATTTTCCGGTTGAAGAAACTGAGGTGGTGAGAAATTAAATGGCTTTCCCTGGATTACAAAACTAGTTAAGTGCTTAAGAGTCAAAGGACCTGAGTTCTAATCCTTCCTCTCTCACTTCCTACCTTTGTAGGAATCCTTCCTACCTTAACCTTTTGCAGGCTCAGTTCCTGCCCATTGTTAAATGATGGCAGTTGTGATCCATTCTCACTCAATATCTGTAAAATCTGCTTGACTCCAACTCCAGCACTTTATTTTGGTGTCTCTAAATTGAAATTACAAAATTTTCATTACATAAGAATTCAAAGTAAATAAAACATCTTCAAACACTTAGATATTCATTGAATAACAAGCAATAGTCTTAGTTTTCCTAGACTCTTAAAAATTTAAGGGTTTTTTCCCTTCTATTATAGTATTTTTCCCCTAAAAGACATGTAAACACCCTTGAATTCTTTATTGAGTATGTGTACATAAGAAGCCAAGTAGACCCTGGCTTAAAATGGAATAAAGATCTGACCTTTATCAAGAAGGCTCAGCAAAGGAGGAACGGGGGAAAAGTCAGTTCTTTCATCACTGTATTGTGTTGCTTCTGAGCTTTTAGCTGACTTCAGATTCACAGTATTTACATGTGTTAGTGCTTGACTCAAGCTTAGTTAAAATGGTTAAAATAGATACAAGATCTCAGCCCATAACACACACTAGGAAAGACATGGCTTTGCCATCTTATTGGTCACACCGCAGTGTGACACTGAAAACAGACATTTAATCTCAAAGCCGGAGAGATGAGGCTGAGGTCCCCCCACTGAAAAGTATTGCATGTGATCCCAGCATTGTCTCCTCAGGTCCTGACTTACTCAGATACTCAGTACTACAACTAATCAGTACTAAAGTCTTCATTGGAATTATTCCCCTTGGCATATTTAGATTGCATTCTTGAAAGTTTCCTGTCTCTTTGGGGATAAATCCCCATGGAAAGTTTTAGCCCTTTGGATGCTAGAAAAGCAGAGTGGTGAATTATCCTGGAAAAATTCTAGAATTTTCTGAATTAAAGGAATGGATAAATAAGTATCCGGATAAGAATGACTGTAAATTGCAAAGATAGCAGTTTTATAATAGTAAAACTGATAGATAACAGTTCTATATGGCTTACTATGTGCCAGACACTGCGATAAGTGCTTTCTGATTATTTTCTCACATGGTTCTCACAGCAACTCTGGGAGACAAATATTATTATTATCCCCATTTGCCAGATAAGGAACTGAGGGAAACCAAAGTTGTGATTTGCACAGGTACACACATTTAGAAAGTCTCTAATATTAAATTTGAATTCAGGTCTTCCTGACTCCAGGCCCAACACCATATCCAGGAATTCCCTATACCTATTAAGTACACAGATATAAAAGAGTTAACTTCACAGATGGCCAACCTTTTGCTGTCTACATGTAAATATTCTCTTTTCCCTTGAGTTAGAAGTCATAATTTTTACCATTTATGGTTAATAATTGTTATTTAAGTAATTACTATTAAATAATTATAAAGTAACTCAACAGGAGTCACCTGCCAATCCAAATGACAAATGCTTATTATGCACATACTGTCTGGGAGGAAGAGAAGCAGTGTTGCATGATGGATACAGGGCTAGCCTGCATACTGAGAAAACACATGTTTTATCCCATAAATTAAAAATAAAATGAATAAAACATAAAAAAGAAGAGCCATGTTTAAGTCCTCCCTTTGACATATACTAGTTGTATGACCCTGAAAAGGGCACTAACCACTTGATGTCCCTTGGCAGCTGCCTGAGTTTTAGAGGTATTACTTTTCTTATTGGTGAAGAAGGATCCTCCTCTGGAGTTCTCTAGACCACAGAAATCACAGATCCAGATCCTTCCCAAGAATGCTGATTTTAAAGCACTTCATGAAATAGCTGTGAATCTAGAAAGAACAGAAGTAGAGATGCTCAAAAGCCATAGAAGATGGAATCCAAGAGAGGAGCCATTGGAAAAGCTGTTGACTTCAAATGTCTGTGTACACACATGTCCAAAGCATGCAAATGAACTAGATTAGATATCCAAACACAAGGAGGCAAATTTGGTCCCAGAGCGATCACTGATATGTGGTGGAATGAGATTCACGACTGTAATATGGCTCTGGATGAGTGTTCCTTGCTCAAAAAGAATGAGGTTAAGTAAAGGCTGGACTGGGAGTGAGGGATGGGGAGAGTGGAGAGAAACACAGTAATACTGTATCTTAAGAAAGTATTCTCCTGTGAGGAAATCCATGAACCTAAGAAAGAAGAGCAGAAGCAGTTTTATCAGTTTACTAAAGACTACCTAGGCAAGCAAGAAGAAATTGATGAGGTATCTGATCATAAACTTGATATGATATAGTAATAATGGGGACCTTGAGTTACCTAGGTATCTGCTGGAGTTCTCTCTCTGCCAAAAAGCAGAGCAGCTAATGACTTTGTTACTTGGCCTAATAATAATTCCACCTTTTCAAAAGGGGAGGATTTCCCCAAAGAAGGAAAATTCTGTTCTAGACTCGATTCTCCCTAATAGGAAAGAAAAGAATGCTTAAGTGAAATGGTGTTAACTTTGCTATAAAATTAACTCCTGCAATTTGTGATAAAGTAAGAGAATAAGGCTGATTGATTCTGAAATGCAACCTAGACTTGAGGAGAGTAAATCTCAAATGATCATAACATAAAAATGTAACCACTGATTGGCCCAGAGAGCATTTGGGGGTCACCCTCCTTCTCTCAACAAAAGGTGCCTCTCAGCTCTGGACCCACTTAGAAGAGGAGTCAAGTTCCACCCCCTGACGAAAAAATCTCTGACTATTCACACATCCATCCTGAAGCTCTAGAAAAAATTATTTAAGCTTAGGGTTGACCCATTTCTGAGGTATCCCCCAAAAGGAGAGTCAAAAGGTGCCCAGTGTATAAAGCAGATCAATTAGATACTCATTTTCTTTCCAGGAAAGTAATGCTGAAAACACAGAAGACTCCTAAGCACTTTTTGAAAAAGACCTAAATACAAAACAGTAAAGATATAACTACTCTTATATTCTCCTTTAAGGTTAATATGCAGACCATCAAAACATGAGAATTTTGTGAGACTAATGAATCAGTGTTTCTCCTGCACCTCAGCTGTGCACTGTACAAATAGGTCCACACATTCTGACAAACTTAGGCACATTGCCTGTCAGGGGCCATCTTCTCCAAGAAGGACTGTATTAGCTACAGAGGTTTCTTCCAAAGTTAAGCCTTCACAAACTGAGAAATCCAGGAACTCAAAAACTCTTGAGTTTACAAGATTACTTCCTAGGCCAAAAATATTCACCCTGAGATCAATTTCAGTCAAATTTAATAGGGAAAGTTGTAAAACCTTAAACTTGGTTTAAAAAAATTACTTTCACAAGTAGAAGATGATGACAGGATGATTAAATAGCAGTTTGCCTGAAAAGGATATTGGACAAGGGGAAGTTTTTTTAATTGTTGTTCAGTCATATTTCAGTTGAGTCCAACCCTTCATATGTACCATCTTGGCAAAGATTCTGGAGTGGTTTTTTCCATTTCCTTTTCATGGAAGATGGACTAGGGTGGGAATAGACTTGTAGCAAAGAGAACAACAAGAAGGCGATTGCTATAGGTATGAAGTAATGAGGGCTCACTACTAGTGGGGGTGATATAGGGGGGGTGTATATAAAAGAAATGTTATGAAAGTAAAATTCACAGGATTGGGCAGCAAATTGTATAAGGGAAGTGAGGAAAAAGTGAGGCATTGAGGATGACACCAAGGTTTTAAGCCTGGGTGACTGGGAGAATGGTGATACCTTTGATAGTAACAGAGAAATCAGGAAGAGGGAGGTTTGGAAGAGAAGATAATGAGTTCTGCTTTAAATACATTGAGGTTAAGATGTCTGTGAGATATTCATTTTGAAGTCTAATAGTCATTTGGAGGTGCCAGACTTGACATTAGAAGAAGGGTTAAGGGCCAGATAAGTAGATTTAAGAATCATGAGAGTAGAGATGATAATTGTATTCATGGAAGCTGATGAGATCTTCAAGTGAAATAGTATATAGAGAGAAGAGCAGAGAACAGCACAGAGGCTTCGGGGACCCCGCTATTATCATAACAGACTATAGAGAGTTAAGAAGTGTGAGAAGAAAGGAAATGGAGGTTTTGTTTGTAGATGACCTTCTCAGGGAGTTTAGCCACAAAAGGAAGAAGCATATGGGAGCATAGCTAGCAGAGATGAATGGATGGATCAAGTGGGGGGAGAAGAGGAGAAGATGTGGGGATGCTTATTAGCAGCAGGAAAGCAGCCAGTACATAGGGAAAGGTTGAAGATCAGTGATTGACTGGTAATGATAAATGGTAGAGATAAGATGAAATAGGAATGCCAATGCATGGAAAGGGATCCATGAAAAGAGAAGGATCACTTCTTCATGGAAACCAGGATTCAAGAAACCAACAGTGGAAGAGGACATCTGAATGATGTGAGATGAGAAGGGTGGTAGAAAAGGAAGCTCTTAATGAATGGTCTGGTTTTTTCAGTGAAATATGAGGCAAGGTTCTCAATGGAAAGGAGGGGAAGTTGTTAAACATTGGAAGAGGGACGAAAAGGTTTGGCAAATCTGCTGTGGTGAGTGGGATAGCGAATGACTTAAGGAGACATAAAATGATTGCCTTGCCACATTGAATGTCCAATTGGAATTGTGAAACAGAAATTTATAGTGAATCCACTTAGTGGTTTTTTTTGTGATTTTTCTCTGGTTTCAAGTGAAGGCAGTTAGTAGTGTTCCAAAGCTGAGACATGGCAGAGCAAGACTTGCAATAGCATAAGGGAACAAGGGACTTGAGAGAAGAGGACCTTGTAGAGTATGGGGTAAAGGTGACTCGTTTACTTATCAGGTACACTTGATATTTTCATTCTCAATTATTTTTGAGAGCCCACAAATCTCAATGGTCTTTCCAATTCAGTTCCATTTTTTCCTAAAGTTAGAATATTACTAGAATAAGATCTTTCCTAACATGTTTTCTTTTTTTAATACACAGAGAGAAGGAAGGTTATGAGGAAAGGGTGAACTAGGAATGAGGAAGTGTGGGAGGTGATAAGCACCTCATACAGTGTTCACAGAGGGAGCTAGGGTGCTCAATAAATATTATTGACTGCCTATTAACAAGAAGGAAAAGAGGCTGCAGGGTGATGGTGTAGGAGGAGGGAGGCGGTTTTGCTAATAAGCCTCATGGCAGGGGCTCCACGGAATAGCTATTTAAATGTGCCAGAGCCCCTGTCTCTACAGCCTCCTCAGAAATTCCCTAAGGCCCCCAATTCGAGAAGCATCATCAGAACAAAATTTATTTTCCTTTGTGTCAAAGGAGGATAAAAATCAATCACACACAAACAATTCTGTTCCACTCAGGTAACAATTATGTTCCTAAAAGGGGAGAGAAATGATCTATAGGAATGGCTTTATAGCCCAGTATCCATTTGGGAAGGGTGTCTCCTTAAATTCAGTCTTGACAAGATCAGAGTCTCAGTGCCACAGGAGGAAGCAACCAGAAGGACTCTCCAACCACCTGCTTTCTGGTTTCTGATGGCAGCATACCCCATAAACTCTTGCTCAACTGGCAACACGCATAGCCTGACCAATCAATCAAACAAATTTATTAGGTACCTATGTATCTTACATGCTGCATGTGTGTATGTATGTACACAATTCAGACTATTCATTGGAAGGTCAAATACTAAAGCTGAGGCTTCAATATTTCAGCTACATAATGAGAAGACAAGATTCCTTGGAAAAGACCCTGATTTGGGGAAAGATTTAAGACAAAGGGAAGAGGTAATGGCAAAAGATGAGATGGGCAGATAATGTCATGGAAACGATGACTATGACCTTGGATTTGACTTGAGACAGTAGAGGATAGAGAGATCTGGCATGCTATGGTTCATGGGGTCATGAAGAGCCAGACACAACAGAACAACAATGGCACACAAAAAGGTGATTTGGGGAAGATACACACTAACAGCTGGGAGGATGAGGGAAGTCTCCATAGAGAAGATGGGCATGTGAGCTGAAACTTGAAGGAAACTAAGGAGTCTGAGGTGGTGAAGCAGATAACGAGCTATATACTAGGAATGAGGAACATCTATTCCAAAGGCAAAAAACCCCAAAATGGATTACCATTCATGTAGAATAGTAAGAAAAGTTTGACTGGCTTCTCATACGTGTGAAGGAGACTAACAAGTCATAAATCTGAAAAGTTATCCTAGGATCACACAATCAGAGATTTAGATCTGGAAGGAGAAAAGTCTATTCCACCCAACCTTACTTTACAGATGAAGAAACTGAGGCATGGCAACTTGTCTATGGTCACTGCCGGGAAGTGTGCAATTGCTAGTAGGCTAATAATTTCTTTCCTGGTTTTACTGACTGCAAGTTGTTAAGTGTTCTATCCATTAAATGAAGCGGGTTCTTAACCTGTGTTGGAACTATGTTGTGAAGGTCTTTGAATACAAAACAGAGGAGTTTATATTTCATCTGAGAGGTACTAGAGAGCCCATGAACTTTGCTGGTGTGGGGAAAGACATGGTCTTTGGAAACATGGAAATATGGAAACATGGAGACATGGAAAGACAAAGGACCTGTGCTTTAGAAAATCTTTTTAGCAACTAAGCAAATAAAGGATGACAGCAGGGAAAGACTTGAGGCAACGAGATTAGTTAGGAGTCTACAGCAATAGTCTAGGCAAGAGGTGATGAGAGACAGAAACTGATTAATGGCTATGCTATGTAAGCAACAGTAAAACCTTTTGCTCCAAAACTAGTATATATTACTATCTTTTTTTTTTAATTTTAATTTACACTTTTTTTTTTTGCTTTCTGGAGGGCAGTTGGGGTTAAGTGACTTGCCCAAGGTCACACAGCTAGTTTTTTGTGTTAAGTGTCTGAGGCCGGATTTGAACTCAGGTACTCCTGACTCCAGGGCCGAAGCTCTATTCACTGCGCCACCTAGCTGCCCCTATATATTACTATCTTCTTGACTAGTAAAAATAAGATGGCACTAGGTGCTTTTAAGATGATGAAAATATGTGTGTGTGTGTGTGTGTGTGTTTCAAGGCATCCTGGGTTAAGTGACTTGTCCAGGGTCCCAGCTAGTGTCTGAGATAAGATTTGAACTCAGGTCCTCCTAACTCCAGAGTCAGTGTTCTATCTACTCCACCACTTAGCTACTCCTGATGAAAATATTCTTAATCCATTGGAGTGACATGCATATATAATATGACTAGTGGGTTTTTGTTTTGTTTACCAATAGTAAATTCTTGTAGGTTTCAAGCATTCTTTCACAAACTAAATTGGAAGATATCAAGTACCATTTTCAGTAGGAGTATAGTTTTGGATATATTGAGGTTAAGATGTCTACAAAACATCCAGTGAGAGTAGTAAACTTGAATTGTCTGAGAGTCAATAGGCAATTATTAGGCCCTTGCTATGTACAGGCATTGTGCTAAGAACTAGTTATACAAGGAAAGGTAAAAGACTATCTCTGCTCTTGGAGAACTTGGAATCTAATGCGGGAGACAACATGTAAACAACTTTATACAAACGAGATACATACTACACAAATTGGGAGTAATATCAGAGGGAAGGGGTCTGGCCATAAAGGAGGTAAGGAAAGGCTTCCTGTAGATAGATAGGACATTATTCAAGGGGGTAAGAAAAGAAGAAAATATCTGGGATGGATATTAGAGGGAATGAAATGCATATTCAACAAGGGCATGGCTGAGGTGAAGGCTGAGTCTGGAGGCCTATGGAAGTCACAACTGGTAAAATGAATGTGAGAAAACGAGGAGGAATCTAGGGACCAGATCACACCCTTATCATACTGTTAGCAAGAATTAGATTGGGTATGAAATCCAGGAAGTAGAAAGAAAGGAAAGCTGTAGCTAGAGAACATGATTTCAGATTACTGGATGTAAGCAATTGTGAGGTCTAATGTGTGATCTTGCCATTGTGTGGCTGAAGTAACAAAGAATGGAAAAAAGAGTAAGTAAACCTAGGTTTAAGAAATTGAGAATTCAGGTAGTGAGTAAGATCATAAATATGAATATTGAAATCCTAAGGAATGGAAGTGTAGGGGTAGAGAAAGATCTGAGTTGTCTATTAAAGTCACTAAGAACATTTTTCAGTGACTCAAAGGCCAATATACATCAGCAATAACGATTGGGATGAGATGTTACACAAAGATTGTTTGTACCTCAGAAGATGAAAACACTCATTTTTCTTAAAATTTGTGTTAGCAAAAAAAAATTGTGTTCAATTATTTGTTGTGGAATTGTTTGGAAACAGCAGTGGGGAGCAGAGAATATGTTCACCTTACATTCTGCCTCTGTGCAATTGAGGGAGATAGAGTTGGTATCCAACTGATAAATAGTCTTAAAGAGAGACACAGATTTCCAATAAAATAAGGAAGTAGAAGTAGTGCTGATCAATGATGATTTGCTAACAGTTAATTGGGGTGTCCACATGGTATGGTGAAATGGGATCAGATTTGAGTAAACTGGTTAAGAAGTGGGCTTGTAGAGGGATGGAGCTAGTTAGGATAAAGATAGAGATGTTATTACATACATAAATTATATATGTTTGGCTTATATGTTAGAATTAACAATATTATTATACCTAAGACCTCAAAGAAAGCACATTAATAACCAGGAAAATTGGCTCTTTTGCAACATTCATTGCCACAGTTCTGACCAATAAATTGTCCCATTTCACTTCTGATTTCTATGCAAATCCAATAGGGATAGGCACCAATGAGTTAATTTTTGGCTCTCAACTACATTTGATTTTAATTCACACCTTTACTGATGCACCAGATTACTGTATAGACCTTGCATCACATTTTTTAAATGACAATTAAAACAAGCTTCATTAGCTCTCTCTAAGGAGGATGGCTCAGAAACAATTCCCTTATTTGAACGGGCCAAAGATGAGGTTGAGAAGTAAAATGTTGCTGTCAATGTTTCAGAAAGGAAAACAGTTTCTAGTGAATGAGTCACATTTTCACCTTCTCCGCCTCTGTTCTTCTGCTTAATTTGACTTAATGTCTTGAATATGCAACACTATGTAAATTTTATCACATTCAGCATCATTTTAATTCCAAAGCAAATTCCACTAAAGTTGTCTCACTAATGTTATAAATTAAATAAAAAATGGTTGGAGGTGGTACCTTATGGGAATGTGAACAGTTGGATGATGAGAGGAATCTCCAAAAATGGTAAAGGTTTAGAAGGAGAGATATTTCTATTTGGTCTGAGTTGTTTGGGTTTTTTTAAAGGTAATGACAAGACCTAAGGCACTCAATTTTATTCTTGATCAACACTTATAGAAAGGAAGAGAAAAAAAATACAATTCCATAATGAGGCAGGCATTGAAGTTGATGATGTTATAATTGGCTTGATAACTTTTTCTTTCACTTTGATTCACCAAAAAATTGATCAAACATCATCTTCTTCCAAAGCATTTTTAAAATCATAGTAAAAAGATGTTCAAATATGTCAATGATGGTGCCTTATTTTATTATTTAGTTTCTCATTAGTCCAAGCCTGAGGAAATCAAATATAGTTCTTCTCTGAAATGTAATATTCTCTTTGAAAGTGTTATCATTTAGGACTACAGTCAGTGCCCCAAATTGGTCCTAGAATAGCTTAATTAGACAAATAAGAAGTTAGGATAATTTCAAGTTGATTTTTCTGATTATTATGATTAAAACTGTATTTGTGGTTTTTTTACCCAGATTATCATAAATCACATAGTCCAGATCTAAAAGTTTTAATCCTTACTAACTTCTGCTATACTTATTCTGTTATTCCTACTAAGACTGTCCACACTATTACTTTGTTGTTGTTTTTGAAGGCAATTGGGAGTAAGTGTCTTTCTCAGGCTCAAACATTTGGCAAGTGTCTAAGACCAGATTTGAACTCAGATCCTCCTGATTCCAGGGCCACTGCTCTATCCTTGTGTTAACTTGGGCTCTGTGATGAATATATAGTATTTTTATGATCTCCATTTTACAGATGGGGAAACACAGAGGTCAAGTCACTTCCCCAAGGTCCCACAGATAGTGTCTATGGGAATTCATGTCTTTGCAAGCGGTACTATATCCACTGTGCTGCCTAGCTGCCTCTAACTAGCAGAGACAAGATTGAAATTGGCCTCTAATTTCAAATCCAGTATTCATCCCACTATACCATGCTGCCTAATCTACCCCAGCTCATTTCTAGATTTAATGAAATATCAATCAAAGCACCAATGAGGTACATCAGAGAGTAAGATGGAGTAGCAGCATAATTTATATGAGAAAATAGACAAGAATATTAAGAGGGGGAAAAGGAGGAAGCCCATATTCTGCCAGATCTCATTCTATTCAGGGAAAATTACCAGAACTACCTGGCAGTAAATAAAAACACAAAATAGATCAATGGAACAAATGGGAAAATTGGGTAGCAGAAAGGCAAGAAATCACATTAGATCTCGTCTTGTATGTGTGCGTGTGTTTATGCACATAACTATAGGTACATATGTGCATATAAGTATATAAATGCAATGACAGATTGTACATATCATAAATACATAGATGTGTTTATATATGTGTGTGTATGTGTGTATGCATGCATGTTGTGTTTGTTTATATATGTGCAATTCCATTGATATAGGAAAGAACTTCAGGGGTGACCTGGAGCATTTGAAGTAGACATAACTAGCCCAGGCTCACAGAGCCAAACTGCATCAAATGAAGTAATTCAATGAAGCTGTTCATGACTCTGAGACCCATTCTAGCAACTACACCAGACCTCATATTATGCTGTGTTTTATAATTTATTTTTATATTATATTATTCCAAATGGATCAAAGCTTAACATATACAAAACATCAAAAATCTAAGTTTGGAATCCTTATAATTAGAGAGAGGAAGAAAATCCTATCCGACAAATAAATAGAAGTGAAGAAACTTTCTCTGCCAATGCAAATCAGAATAATTTCTACAACTCAAAGAGTTTCTAAAACATTAAGAGAGTAAGTGAATTACCCCCAGAAAACACACACACGCACATGCACACACACACAAAGTATTTGCATATGTATAAATGTATATATTTAATGTGTGTGTAATTTGTATATATGCATTTGTGTGCATGCATATACACTGTGTGCGCATGTATGTGTGTAAATACACCTATATATTTGTAAGCCTAGAAATCATTATGTTACATTTGTGTCTGCTCAGGCAGATTTTAAAAGATCCCAAGTTCATAACAAATTTGTCCTTGGAGAAATACTTATGAAATATATTAATGGCTTGTTACTATATCTTCACTTATAAGGGAAAAACTTCCTTTTTTTTCTTTTTACATAGTAATTTTTTCTAATTATATATAAAGACCATTTTAACATTAATTTTTCTTAAAATTTGCAGTCCAACTTTTCTCCCTCTCTCCTGTACCTTCTCTCTCCCTAATACAGTAAGCAATTTGATATAGGTGATAAATGTGCAATCACGTAAAATGTATTTCTATGGTAGTCATTTTGTGAAAGAAGAAATAAAACAAAAGGTGAAGAAAAATGGGAAAAAAGAAATTGAAACTGCAATGATTTGATTTTCATTAGACTCCAGTAATTCTCTCTTTGGATGTGGATAGCATTTTCCATCATGAGTTTTTGTAATTCTTGCATCACTATATTGCTGAAAAGAGCCAAGTCTCTCATAACTGATCATTGTACAATGCTGGTGTTACTATGTACAATGTTTACAAGGCTGTGGAGCAACAAATAAATGATTATAAGCCTGGTGAAGTGGGTAAAGAATGTAATCTTTTTAGAAAGTAATATGGCAGCATCCAATAAGAACTACAATGTTATTCATACGCTTTGACCCAGGATTCCCACAATAAGAATGTTATGGAAACCTGAAAGATAATCTATCTGTCAGGGAAAGAGGACAAAAGTATTTTTGGAATAGGGCAAAAGTTAAGCTATGTTTCTAACAAAAAGGGCAACACTGCACAAAATGTGCTAAAAAAAAATATATGATGACTGCATCATTAGAAAGCACAAAAAATATTTTTAAATTATTATATTTAAAAGAAATATGGCAAGATGTATTATATGAAGCAAAGTTAAGAAAGCAGAATCAGACCAGCAGTATACAAAAAGGCTACAACAGTAACAAAATCTAAAAGATAAAAATACAAGAATAAGTAATAGTTATATATACCTGTCATTCCTGTTACTGGAAGGGGCTGGTGGATCACTTTTTCTGAGGAGACCTAATGTCAATTGGATGTCTGCACTAAGTCCTGCACCAGGGTGGTGAGAGGAGATCCCAAGAGCAGAGGATAGCTAAGAATAAATTAAATGATCCAAGCATTTTGGAGAAAATTTTAGAAGTATACCCAAGGAGTTATTAGACTACCCATACCCTTTGACCCCAAAATACCACTACTTGTTCTATTTTCAAAGATGATTAGGGAAAAAGAGAAAACATACGTGTTCTAAAATATTTATAATGGCTTTATTTGGGGTGGCAAAGAACTGGAAATCATAGGTATGCCCATCAATGAGGGAATGGCTGGAACAAGTTGTGGTATATGATTGGGATGGAATACTACTGCACTATAAGAAATGATGAGGTCAATGAGCTTAGAAAAACATGAAAAGATGTGCACAAAATAAAAAAGAGCTAAATTAGCAGAACCAGGAGAACATTATATACAATATTGTTTTAAGAAAAACTTTTCTCCCTCTCTCCTGCACCTTCTCTCTCCCTAATACAGTAAGTATTGTGTTCAATATTGAGTTAATGAGTTATTTTGACTATTATAAATAACCAAATTAGCTTTAAAGTAAAAATGAAGAAAGTTACTATCTGGATCCAGAGAAAGAACTGGTAAAAGAAGTATGTACAGAAAAAATTTTACATATATGTGTGTGTGGATAGATATATAGACAGATATATAAACATATATACACATATATACATGCATATGTGTGTATATGTGTATATATGTATAAATGTGTGTATATATATCTATATCTATCTATATAGATATTTTTGTGTCTAATGACAGCCATCTCCAGGGTGAGGTGGGTGGAGGGAAGAAAAAAAAGAAATTTATCTGATAGTTTTGTTGTTTATTTGAAAGGAATAGGAAGCTAATTTGTAGTAGATTTGCAGTTTCATATGCAATCATCTTTCTTTACTGTACTGTATTATGGAAATGGTTGTTTTATTTAATAAATTAAAAACAGAATTTAAAATTTAAAAGAAAAGAGGACCTGTCAAAATGGGGTGAGCCAGACTCAAATAATTGAGTGAAATAAATATCAGAAAGGAACATGGAAACAACTTCTGTGATTTAATTAAACTATATATATATATATATATATATATATATATATATATATATATATATATATATA
>JAQQSW010002443.1:0-14957 GCA_028646575.1 Pseudocheirus occidentalis
CATCATTCTAATTTCTCTTCCCAATTTTTCCTCCACTTCTCTTATTTGTTTTTCAAAGTCTTTTTTCAGCTGATGTATAGCTGCTAGGAATTCTTCAAGTATCTTGGAAGCATTTGGTGTGGGATTTCTGACTGTGTTCATGTTCCTTTTCCATGCTTTGATCCTTTTTGTCCACAAAAAAGGATTCTAGAGTTTTATTGCTGTTCTTATTTTGCTTCCTTTTCCTCATGTTGGCCAGTCAATTAATTGGTTGGGTTTTTTTAGCTCTGTGAAACTCTGCTTCCAGGGAGGAAAGCTCTGTTCCAAATTGCTGGGGTTTTCCCAGCTGCTGGAGCTATTAGGGGGGTGTTGCAAATCTACCCAGCTTTGGCTTGCTGAAAGCGCACCCCAGGACCACCACCCAAGACCACGATTGGGATCCAGGCCACTCAACGCAAGAGCATTTGGCCCTGATCAATTGATTCAGCCCCCCTGCAGAGTCTGCAAGCCAGGGGCTCTGAGGCAGCCCAGTGGGGCCGCCATTGGTTACAGTAGTTCCCTTCCCCCACTGCTCCCTTGCCCCAGGGGCAGATTGACCCAACTGCTTTTCCTCCCCCAAATTAAGTTTCAAAGTTTCACTTTCACTGACCATCTCTGAGCCTTGTTTGCTAGATGTGAAGATCCCCTCAGGTGCTTTAGATATTCTCTGAAGTAGACTCAAGCTGTGGCTTGGGAGTCTCGGCTCCTCCTGAGCACCCTGGGATCTGGCCTGGCTGAGTTTCTGTTTTCAGGCTGGGCTGGACTCAGCTCCCGGCCTGCTGGACTGCTGGATGAGCCCCTCTTGCTGAGCTGCCCCTCTCCAATCCCTGTTTTTCACGCCTTGGTAGATATGGAGGTGCTGGAGTCTGTAGATCTTCTCTCCTGCAGACTGGCTGCAGCTTGGCTCAGCTCGGCTCCTTTCCACCACCCCGGACATGGCTGCGGTCTCGGCTTCAGGCTGGGCTGGCCTCGGCTCCCAGCCCGCCGCAATGAGCCCCTGCTGCCAAGCTGCCTTCAGCGAGAGATGTGTTTTCTGTATTTTTATGAATCTGAGAGTCCTAGACTTTGTCTGGGGTCATATTTTATAGGTGTTTAGGGTGGTTGTGTGGGAGGTGTGGAGCCTTGCTGCTTCTACGCCGCCATCTTGGCTCCGCTCCCCCAATCTGCCTTTATTTTTGTAAAAAAGTGTTTTGTAATAGTGTTCATATTAGTCCTGGGTTTGTCTTGGCAAGTTTATTCTCAAGTATTTTATATTGTCAATCGTTATTTTAAATGTATCTCTTGTTGCTGAACTTTATTGGTCATATAAAGAAATACTGATGATTCATGTGGGTTTTTCTTATATCCTGCAACTTTGCTAAAGTTATTAATTATATCAAGTAATTTTTTAGTTGATTCTCTAGGGTTCTCTCATTATATCATCTGCAAAAAGTGATAGCTTTGTTTCCTCATTGCCTATTCTAATTCCTTTCATTTCTTTTTGTTCTTTTATTGCCATAGCTAATATTTCTAATACTATATTGATTAATAGTGATGATAATGAACATCCAAGTCTGGTTATTTGAATCTACTCCAACAATAGAACTAGGGTGCTAGGTGATGAAATAAAGTACTAGGCTTGGAGTCAGGAAAACCTAAGTTCAAATCTGACCTCAGATACTTACAAGCTGTGTGATCCCAAATAAATCATTTAGCTTCTATCGGCCTCGGTCTCCTCAATTATAAAGTGAAGACAATAATAGCACCTACCTTCAAGGGTTGTTGGAAGGATTAAATGACATAGTATTATTTATGTGCTTAACACAATGCCTGATACACAGTAGGTGTTTAATAAAAGCTTATTTCCTCCTTACAATGGCCATGATGATTTTGACCACTATTAAAGCACCTGGTGCTATGCTCAGCATTGAGGACTAAAATTACACATATTTGTGTATGTGTCTTCATACATACATGCATGTATGTATACATCTAGGTGTGTATATGTGCATATAATTTAAGTAGTATATGCCCTGCCTTCTAGGAATTTACAACTGGGGAAATGAAATATGAATGAGTAACGGAGATGTTCTTTTTTGTCCTTTGTCTCCAAAGAGGACCAATGACATCACAGGGTGATATTTTGACTCAAGCATGAATTAGATTTAAGTGAGACAGACTCACATTAAGTTGTCAGCCTCAGTCTCTCTTCTAGAGTCATCAAAGTTCATTGGCAAGACAAAAATCAAGGTGGTTGGTGATGCTCCAGGGATACTATGGATGATATTAGCACCTTGAATGTCTCGTCAAGCTCTAAGTATTCCATGGCACCTGCTTAAGCTGCCATTAGAACAAATTGTTCTCATCATGGATAGATAAGTAGACAGACAGACAGACAGATAGATAGATAGATAGATAGATAGATAGATAGATAGATAGATAGACAGATAAATATAGAGATAGAGATAGAAATAGAAATAGATGATAGAGACAGAGATAGATGGATATGTGTATATATTTATGTATGTATATCTATATGTGTTAGTAGAACATAAACTCCTTGAGGGCAGCTACCATCTAGCTATTGTGGGGGTTTTTTCATGTCAAGCACCTCAATATCTACCACATAGTAATTGCATAGTAAATGTTTAATTATTTATTGATTGATAAATGAATCTTGTAAAATGATTCAGAACTTAAAAGAAGAGGTAAAGGAGGAAGAGAAGATTTGAAGAAAGAGGGACCACTTCTAGGTGGGAAGACAGGTAATACTTGAGAGAAGAGGAAATAGCTGTTGGCTTTTAAACAAGGGATTTCAGTGGTCAAAAATGTAGATAGTCTCTCCCAGATAGGGGAGGCAGTGTGTGAAGGGGACAGCCTGTGCAAATGCATAGAGACAGAAGAGGGCAGGACTAGAATGAGGAATGTAAGTTATTCAGCATGGCTTGAGTGTGGAAGGCTGAAAGAAACATAGTGGAAGATAAGGCAAGAAAGGTTGAACTAGTCAGAAATGTGGATGGCCTTGAATGTCAGATTATTAATGGAAGGTCTAGGACTTCACTTCAGGTTTCCTACAATTCAACAGCTATTTTGGTGCCAGGCTCCTTATATGTGGTAACCAGAGTGAGAATTGGACCCATGACTTCACAGGAAAATCTAAATTACCTTGAGTAAAAGTAAACAACAAAAGAAGCTCCAATTATTCCTTTGGAAAACTTGCACATGACCCTGGGCCATCCCAGCACTATGCCTACTTTGATCTGTTTCTATACAATGTCTGGCCCACCCTGGGGTTGGTGCAGGGATCCACCATGTTACTTTATCCTGCTGCCACCCAAGACAATGGGCCTCTTGTAAGCAAACTCTCCTAATTAAACATAATAAAACAGAATAATCATAATAATTAAATATAATTATAATAAGGATATTTTAAATTTAATATACATCATATTCTATCATAATATGTTATATAATATATAAATATAATGGCCATAATAATAACCACATAATTAAACATAATAACCACACTGGTATGAGTCCTTCTTCCTTTGGCATCTCAGTATTCTCTCAGAGGGTATGTCACCAAGAAATTGGCATAATTAGAGGCATAATGATTCTGCCCCTTTACACTCCTTCAGCCAAGGCAAGAAGCACTTAGTGAGTGTTTAGTGTGTTTGAGGTACTATGTCAAGCACTGAGATAAACAAAAAGAGATTCTCTCTGTCCAAGGAGCTTACATTCTAATGACAGAATATAGAAAAGAAAGCCAAAAAGTAGAATGGGAAGGAATGTCCTGATACAAGGGACATGCTGTAGAAGTCCAGACACTCATGACTGGATCTGGGAAAGGAGTGATCAGGGCTGGCCTGGGTCCTTCCTCAAAGCAGAAGTTCTATGATGGAAGAGACTACCAGAGGTATTGGGGTCTTCCAGGGTCAGAAGGTCAGAGATCTTCCAGGGTGAGAAGACAGCTGGTGCTTAGTATAGAAGATCTGAGAGTCAGGAATGCAGCCAGGAGACATCCTTCTTTATTAGGTGCTTCCTACGTCCCAGGCATGGTGCTAAGCACTGAAAATATCCCAGACAAAGGCAAAAACAGTCCCTCCCTCCATGGAGCTCACATTCTGTGCAATGTGCAAAATAAGCAAATGCTCCAAGATATACTCAGGGGAAACTGGAGGTGATGTCAGAAGATAGGCACTAGTTAGCTATGCCTGGGAAAGGTTTCTTGAAGAAGGTGGGATTTGACCTGAGGCTTAATGGAAGCCAGGGGAGACAGGAGGAGATGAAGAGGAAGAGCCTTCCAGTCATTGGGAGCAAGCATTGAAAATGACTACCTTTGGGAGATGAGATGTCTTGTTCAAGGACAGTAAGGAGGTCAATTTTAAAGGATCAGAGAGTATGTGTGTGTGGAAAAAATAGTAAGGGAATAGGTTATAGAGGTTTTTAAATCCAGACAGAAGAGTTAAAATTTTAATCTGGAGATAACAAACCATTGGAATTTATTGAGTGGGGGTTAAGGAGAGAGAGAGTATTGCATAGTCAGACTTCTGCTTTAAAGGAAATTAGTTCAGTTTTAGACATAGTGCATTTTAGACATCTATGGGACATCTAATTCAAAATATTCAGTTGACAGAGATTGAAACTAGTCTGCATACATAAACCCAGAGACAAGGAATTCCTTAATGAGCCACTGAGAATATCCCTGGATCCAGCAGCAGCTTTGTTTACTCTGATATAATTGTGCTTGTTGTGCAGAGGACCGATGTTCTCAAAGAGGACCAATGACATCAGGATGGGGGTGGCTTGACTCACAAGTGAATTTGATATAAGTGGGACAGAGCTGATATGATTATACATACCTATAGTGCCCCCCCCACTAGAATTTAAACTTCTGGAAGACAGGGACTGTTTCATTCTTTCATTTTCATCTCCAGTGTCAGCACAATGCTGGGCACATAGGAAGAACTGTTTGTTGATTGATAGATTGATGGTAAGTCTGGGTTAAGCAATCATTCTTAAGGGAAAAAAAGTGAGAAGGGAAACTGTGCCCACTCCTGTGTTCTTCCTGCCTGCCCTACAGACAATAAGCTTTGCCTTTTAAGGAAAGCCGGGAGGGTGGGCGACTGGTTAGTGCTGTCACCATGAAGAGGGGGAGGATCATCTGACACTCCAATCCCCCTCTGATCATGGCTGCTGCTATTTTCTCCCTGTGAATGGGGCCAGGCAGGCACAGAGTGGGCAGAGTAGGGAATGTGGTTGAATGTGTTGGGGCACACGTGTGTGTGATTTTCCCAGAGAAACTGAGTGGGCGGTAGCCTCTCTCTCTCTCTCTGGGCATATGTAGATAAATAAAAAGCATTGAGCAAGCAATTACTGAAATACTCCATGTGCGTCTGTGTGCAGCTACCAACGTCAGCACGGCAGGCTCTGTTTCCCCACATTTGCAACCAGAAATCTGCAATTCCTGGGTAGGGCTTAATAAGCAGGTACCTAGGAATGGGCCAGAAGGTTCACTCCTCTCCCTTGGCAGGGGGGATGTTAAACCCCCGACACCTCATAATTCTGGGGCTGTGTAATATATAATTTGATTCAACCCAACAAAAAAGTACAGCAGCAGGAGGGCTCTTGACGAGAATAGCAATGTCCTTAACTCTGGCCCCCTACTCTCCAAAGACTTGACCAATAGCAAGGCAAATGTCATGTACTAGCAAGAAAGACAGGAGAAGTTTTCTCTCACTCCCTATGGGACAGCAGAGGATAAGCCCTGTTCACAGAAGCCAGCTGAAGAAGGAATGGGTCCGAGATGGTTTCTCATTCTTTGAAATGGGACCCAGTTTTCTATATAGCCGGGATTCCTGGTGCTAGAAACAAAATGAAACATGTTTTTGCTGAGAGAAGAGGGAATTGAGCCAAGAAAGGGAACCATAATCCTTTCCTTCTCCACCTCTTCCTCTCAGATTCCTTGGCTTCCTGCAAGATTCATCAAGAGGCCTTTCATGGTCTTCTCCTCTCTCCACTAGCCTCCTGTTACAGTTAGAGCTTTCCCTCTCACATTACCTCCCATTCACATTTTCTTCCCTATTCCAGTGTGAACCCTTTGAAGGTAGAAACCATATTTTGGCTTTTCTGTGTATCTGGAGCTAAGCGAGAACACAGTATGTCCTCAATAAATACTTGTTGACCCACTGACTGGTCTGAGCCTTTTGATGGTGAGCCTGGAGGAGAGGGACCGCAAGCAAGAGGAACCTGAGGTCAGCAGCTGTGCCACACACTGGCTCTGAGATGGGACCTTGGGGGTTGTAACTGATTATAGGAAAGGGCCTGAGGGTGGTGTGTGTACCATGGGGAAGGCTTCAGGAAAGGACCCTAAGAGCAAGAACTGGGTAGGTACACCACACCTAGGCAGAGGATCTCGAGGTGAAAGTGTCCCTTGTCATATTGGTGCCCTGGGCAAAAACTACTCTGCATTCTACATGGTGCATGACTGAGGTGCTCTGGACAGGGAAACACTGAGATATAACTGATGCTATAGACTTGCTGTGTGACTTTATGCAAATAAAACATAATTGGGAGGCAATGTAGCTGAGTGACACAGAATTAAAATGGACTTCAAATGCTTTCTCAAACATGTACCGGCCAGGAGATGGTACGCAAATCATGTTAATCTCTTTTAGAATTACTTTGCTCATCTATAAAATGAGGACATAGTAATATAGTAATGACTGTTGTACAGTCATTTTTCAGTCCTGTCTTACTCTTGGTGACCCCATTTGGGATTTTCTTGGCAGAGATACTGGAGGGGTTTGCCATTTCCTTTTCCAGATCATTTTACAGATGAGGAAACTGAGGCAAACAGTGACTTTCCCAGGGTCACACAGCTAGTGGGTGTCTGAGGCCAGATTTGAACTCTCAGACATGAGTCTTCCTGGCTCTAGACCAGTGTGCTACCTAACTGGGTCTCAGTGTGTCAGACACTGTTTTGCTGTTTGGGAAATGGAGACCAGTTACTGTCAAAGTCCAGATAAAGTCCAGACATGGTAGCAAGAAGGAGATTACATTGTAGGGCAAGGAGAAAAGCTGGGATAGAACTCTAATTTGGTGTGTAACTTTAGGTAAGATCTTGCACTTCTAAAAGCCTCCATTGTTACTTTATCTGTTAAATCAGAATAATAATCCCTGCTCTAATTACCATCCCTCAACCCTTTGCTGTGAATATCCAGATAGAGAAGCTCTCTGATTAAAAAGCAAACCTAAGGTATGATCACATGCCTTTCCCTAAAGAAGGTGATCTTCCACCTTTTACAGAACCTGGGAGAGTCAGGCCTAGTCATGGTGCAGTTATGCCTATAACAGTCCAAATTACATAATCTGTAACTGTCCACAACAGGTTTATTTCAACCAGCTGCAATTTATAGATGTTCTTTGGAGAGGAACTCATCAATATATTTGTTTTCCCTTTGATATATAGTAGCAGGAGTGAGCCGGTCATGGAGTTTATTAAGCTTTGGCAGTTTTCTATCACTTTCTGGTGTTATAGATTTTCCTCCTCCTCCACAAACTAGGGGGGAGAAATCATTTAAAATCCTGAAAAGCATTACAACCATGAAAAATAAAAATGCCAAGCTCTTAGGAAAGACCTGAAGGAGGCTCCTAGGGAACACAGAAAGGCAAATTCCTGCAGATACAGTGTCCAGGGATGCTGGGCACAACCTAGTTCGTGGACTGCATTAAGCTACAAAGAACAAAGGTGGGTGAGAGGGGAACACCAAGTAATAGCATAGTAGGAAAGGAGCTTAGGGTCTGAGTACCCAACTCCTTCGTTTTACAAATGAGGAAACTGAGTCCAGAGTGACTTTTCCAAAGTCACTGAGATAAAAGTTAACATTTATTATTGCGCCTTTTACATGCCAATTGCTGTGTAGTTGAACAATTCTGGGAGGTAAGTGCTATTATTACCCCCATTTTAACAGATGAGGAAACTGAGGCAAACAGAAGTTAAGTGACTTGGCCAGGGTCACACATCTAATAAATGTCTGAGATTAGATCTGAACTCAGTATGCTGAGTCTTTCTGACTCCAGGCCTGATGCTCTATCCACTGTATCACCTAGATGCCTCAGATAATAAGTAGCAGAAAAAAAAGATTTGAATTCTGGTCTTTGGACTCCATTGTCCTTTCCACTGTTCCCTCATTCTCTGATCCTCTCATGTCACTAAAGAATGAGCCAAAGTTTTCTCATTTATAAAAACTAAGGTAGTTGAACTAAATGACCTTTCAGCACCCTTCTAACTTTAGACTTCATCAACAGAATACATTTGAGAAAGTTACTTGGGGTGTCTGAGAGCAAGCCCACCCTCACTAAAATAGAGAGTGTCTGAAAATGTTGGGACAGAGGACCTCTGAGGGCGCCTGAGGCCTCCTCCCAGTCACTCTTCTCCACCTTTTTTTACTCCCTCCTCCCATGAAACTGTGAGACAGGATTGCCTGGGGTGCCCCGAACTAGCCATCCTTTGCCTGCTATGGCACTTCACCCTTTTCACCATCTCTTCCTCCATCCAGGTTCCTGACATCCCATGCAAACTTCTTCTCTGGAGAGGATCAGATAAATATCTGTTCCTTCAGTCTTTCAAGTAGCTGTAATTTCATGCCACAAATATCCCCACCTCTGATGCTGAATGAAGCCCAGCACGCTGCAGTGGAAAGAGCACCAACTTTAAAGTTAGGGGATCTGGGTTCAGATCCTGCCTCTGTGTGACTTGGGGCAAGTCACTTCACACTATGAGATTCAGTTTCCTCCCCCTGTAAAATGAGGAAGTTGAACTAAGTGGCTTCTGAGGACCCTGCAGATCTGATTCTATGATCTTGTGGTTCATCCACAATATATTAGACAGGCCTCCAGTGCTGCCATAAACAAAACAATCCTCTGTGCTAATACCAACCTGGCAAAGGACCTCTCAGGGCTTGGCTAGGCTGGTCCTCAGATGGCAGACCCATCATCCATCACCAGCCCAGGCTTAAATCCTTTCCAGCTCGGTAGAATATGCCAGCATTTTTATTTTGCTGGTATAGCCTTTGAGAACCTAGTCACCTCCATACTATGATGGGGCATCAGGAGATGCCCTAAGGGGAGGAAAATCACTCACTCTGAGGAATAAATGATGCAGCCCTTTTGGTGGATATGGGAGACAATGAAAAAAAATTTAATGGGGATATTTGTGGAATTACAACTCAGGGGACTCTAAAACCACAAAGTACCAAGTGCCTTAGGGTCCTTAACTTAAGTCTATGAACATTTGTTTCAAAAAAATGTGTGTGTGTGTGTAATTGCATCGCATTATAATTATTTTCATTTGCAATGATATGTATTTTATGTGTTTGACAGCATTATTCTGAGAAGGGGAAAGTATCATCTTCACCAGACCCCCAAAGAAGTCCATGAAGAGGTTAGACTCACTTTGATTTCTGTTCTTTTCTTTCTTTCCCATATTAGAAGACTGGAAAAGATTAATATAATGAAGGGTCTTGAAGACCTTAGAAGGAAATGGGGTAGATAATGCCCCTGGGCTCATAATCCCCATGTTCTTGATGGCTTCTTTTCATGGTGAAATCCTAGAAGCTTTCTATGATCAAATTACCCCTATCCCTTTAAACTTCAAACTCATTCCTCATTCATGCCTGGAATTTTCACCTCTACTACCTTACCTCTAAGTCACCTCAAAATTCCCCT
The DNA here is from genome assembly GCA_028646575.1 of Pseudocheirus occidentalis. Lineage (NCBI taxonomy): Eukaryota > Metazoa > Chordata > Mammalia > Diprotodontia > Pseudocheiridae > Pseudocheirus > Pseudocheirus occidentalis. The sequence goes on from JAQQSW010002443.1 coordinate 9,727, forward strand.
CCTGTATAACGTCTTTCCTTATAAACACAGCTGCTGTTGCCTCCCAGTCCAAGTAATACTTTTGAATTATGTATGTATGTACATATATATTATAATATTATACATATATGTGTGTATTTGTGTATGTGTATACATATATATGTGTAAATATACCTATGTGTCTAAGTTTTTTGTGTTATTTTCCATGTATATGTTATATATATTTATATAAAAAGCATGTACATATACATGTGTTATATGTTATTTAATATGTATATATATGTATGTAGATGCTTGTGGTATACATGTTGCTTGCCCTATAGAATATAAACCCTTTGAGAACAAGCACTATTTCGTTTTTGACTTGTTTGTCTTTAATACATACCACAATACCTAGACTGGTACATAGTACGTACAAAGTAATGAATGTTGACTGATTGATTCCATTTGCTCCTGCTCATGGTTCTCTGTAACTCTTTAAGCGTAGCTCCTGGACAATGACTATCTTTTATGATTTTTTTATTTTATTTCAATTATAATCTTTCTCTCTTTCTCTTCCCCCTGTTGAGAAAAGAAATAATAAATAAGCCCTTGTAAAAAAATATATGTAGTCAAGCAAAACTAATTGGCCTTATAAAAATGCATGTCTGATTCTGCACATCATCTCTTTATCAGGAAGTGGGTATCAATCTTTGTCACTAGTCCTCTGGAATCATGGACTGTAATTGCCTTGATCAAAGTCCTTAAGTGTTTCAGTTGTATTTACAACGTTGTTGCTAGTAAATTGTTCTCTTGCTTCTGCTTACTTACCTTTGCATCAGTTCATATGAGTCTTCCCAGGTTTCTCTGAAAACACACCTTTCATCATTTCTTATGACACAGTAGTATTCCATTACATCTACATACCATAATCTGTTCTTTGCATTTTATATGGGAAGAGAAAGATAAAGAATGAGAATGTGGAGAAGAACAAAGGGAACTATGGAGAGGGGAATGGAGAAAGAAAGAGAAAGAAAGGGATAAAAGGGAGAACAGAGAGAAAGAGGAAGAAACAAAGTCATTCCTGTTTCTAAGTAGTACTATAGGATTTTCCTCCCTTTCCTTCCTCTACATCTTCCTGTAAGTCATTCAGGGGATGACATTTTCCTTTGCTACATACAGAGAGTGAAATTGAGGCCCAGAGTGAGAAGGAGACTCACTATCTAATAACTTCACAAAGCCTAGAGCCCAACTGGATCACATTGCCCACTTCTCACCTACTCTAGGTCTCCCCTCTCCTGACATTACCCTTTCCCCTTGCCCAATATACACTCCTTTTATGTCATTGTCATTGTAGTCTCAGCTCTGAATTGTATTACAGAGCCATTCTCGACCTTCATCTTGGAACTCCTCTCTTTGTTCTTCCATAAGCTTTCCCCCTTACCCTGAACTCAGCAAATGGGGATGCCATTTAGGATGGGCAGTGGGTAGGGAGGAAATGTATTTCATCAAAAATATTTAAACTACAGGATGAACTTCATTTACCATTATAGGGAGACATACAAGTTTAAGGGCTTACACACACACACACACACACATAATCTATGATCCACTTTTACATGAACACTAATAAATCTTCAAAAGGGAAATTTATCAATCCTTAATAAACATGTCTCTTCAGCAGAGTCTTTCTTAAAAATTGACACCTCAGATATAAATTCCCAGCCTCAGTTCTAGCTCCCAGCTCCCTGTTAGAGCTTTGGAGTTATGGAATGGATGCTGGTCCAGCTCTGATGATAAAGTAGTTCATGGAAGCCTTCTCCAATGTATTACCTCTCCTCCCCCCACCAAAAATATATTTTTTTCTCTAAACTGGGGAGCTCTAGAGTAGCTATGTGATAGGTCCACAGAAAGTGACTGTTGAGATAAGAAGATCATACATTTAGAATTGGAAGAGTTCATAGAGAGCACCTAGGTCAACTCCTTTATTTTTCATAAAAGGATATTGAGGTCTGGAGAATGCATTCAAGATTATGGAGGCAGTTAAGTAGCAAAGACAGGATTTTAATTTGGGTTTTATGTACTATCTACTCCATTATATCCCCTAGACCTCAGTGTCCTCATCTGTATAATGAGAGGGTTCCAGCTAGGGGTCTTTCAAATGGTGCCCCAAGTAGGGCCTTGTCCAGCAGAGTAGTCAATCTACTTTTCCACCCCATTCCCCGCTTTCACTTTGTTGTTCATTCATTTTAGTTGTGTCCGACTCTTTGTGACCCTGTTTGGGTATTTTTTGGCAGAGATACTGGAATGGTTTACCATTTTTTTCTCCAGTTCTTTTTATAGATAAGGAACTAAGGGAAACAGTGTAAATTGACACACAGCTAGTAAGTTTCTGAGTCAGGAATGAGGCTTCCTGACTCCAGTCCCTGTACTCTATCCACTGCACCACCTAACTGACCCATTTTCACTATAATAACCAGATGCCAGGCTCACAAGCCTGTCTGATTAGGGGGAATTCTCTTTGAATAGGGGCATTTACAAAGTTCTATACTTGATTTCCAAAACTCACTTTCACAAATACTAGATGAAGTAGGCATGGCTAGATAGGAAGAGTTACTTTTCTCTCTTCAGATAGCTCTAGATCAGGGCAGTTGTCGGGTCAAACAGAAACCTCAAAATCATGAAATGGTTTGTCTTCAGCAAACTGGCATCTATGTTTTACTGGTTCCGTTTGAAATGCATTCCCATCCTTCATCCTCTGATGAGTCCCTTGTCTGGGAACTCCCCTTCAGGCCTCTATTTCTTATCTCCCATCTTATACCATGGATATATTGATTCGTTTTCCTGGGGTTTCTCCTATCTCCAAATCTGTTAGAGTCTAGACCATACTGCCTACATTTTCCAGGTAGCAGTGACTGGTTTATTCTTCATATTCAAAATTTAGACCACATCTTTCTTTTTCCCAAGAGGGTTCTTTCTCTAGATGAAGTAGATTGCTCTTAATCAGTAGTATGCATCAGCCCATCCCCCAGAGGCCAGGATTTCCACTATAACACTGAAAAGATACTAGAGGAGAATCAGAATGAAGTACTAGCAGGGAAGGAAGAATGACAAAACCAAGGCAGAGATGTGTTTTGAAGACTGAGTGTAGAGCACAGGCTGTTTTTCAGCAGGAAATAAAAATGTGTTTGTAATTAATGATCCTCCAGGAACACACAGACCTTATTATTGTAGTAATTTGGAGAAACCTACTTCATAAGCTGTCAGACTTGAATTGCCAAAGATGTTTCCCAGCCCTAGGAGTGTGTCTAGAAAGGATGGGGGTGGAGTCATGAAACCCCTAGATCCTAGTAGTAAGCCTCTCAAGAACTAGATTGGTAAATTTTCAGCATGAGTATTTACACCTGATGCTACAAATCACTGTTTGATTTATTGTCTTGTTGATTGTCTAGATTTAAGAAGATGGGAAGATTGTTTATAACCGCAGATTAAACTTAAAAGTGTGCTGTGTGTACATTTTTATTCAGAAAACCAGTTGTTAAATTTTTACCAGCACACCACTGTCTAGGTCATCATGATCCTGCTTTGGTAGAAGGTTGAGGATGGATTCTCAGATGGATTCTTATTTGAGTATCTGGGATATGGAGAATGAAAGTGACCCCATTTAGGGAGATCTTTCTTCGCAAAGTACCAGGCAGGTTTCATCAATATTTAAAAAGAGGACCAGAATCTAACTCAAAGGGAATGATAAGAAGTTCTATAAAACCATTTCTGTGACAAACATGTCCAACAATATGTGTCATGGTCCTTTTCATAACAAAAGGAAGTACCTTCATGTAACAGTAATGAGATTGGAAGTTCCTTTTGTATAGCTAAGCTAAGAGGTACTTAGCACCTAGTTCCAAGTCTCTGTTAAAGAAACAGAAGGTATGAGCTCCTGTCTCCTGTTGATGATGTAACAGTAAGGACCTGAACAGAAAGGGGACAATACTGTATATAAGAAAAAACCCAGAGAGGGAGAATCAGATCTTCTTGGAGCAAGGTTCCTGGAGGCAGAAGCTGCTGCCGCTGCCAGGGAGGCTGAAGAAGAACAGAGGAGGCTGAAGAGGAAAGAGCCACACACACACACACACACACACACACACACACACACAAACACACACACACCCCAGACTGAAGAGAATGATTTTGATTTTGAAAACCTGGATGGAGCGATTTTGATTCTGGGGACCAGCTGAAACTTCTGCTGAGTCTAAGAGCCAACTGGAGCTGCCAAAAGATTAAGGAAGCATGATTGTGATACTTGTACTTTATGTGAACTTGTTTGTGGCTTTGTGGAGCCTTGACTCCTGGGAACAGAGACTGGGAAGGATTTAACTGGGAAGGATTCTTCTGGACTGGATGCTGTGAGATTCAGTGTGGAACAGAGACTGCATGGAAAGCTGGACTAGGACCTGGGAATTGTCTGCCTTTGAGCCCAGGTGACAGTTTGGTGAATCCAGGTAGGATCTGGGACCATGGAAGGGGATTCAGGGAGTCTGAGAAACCACCCTGAGTCAAGCTGAAAGAAGACTTTACTTGGATATTGTGTACTGACTGAGAAATTGTCAATTTACTTAGCAACCTAGGAGTGGAGGGTTTGTGTATTTTATGATGATTGAATAGTGAATAATGGATGATGATTGATTGACTAAATTATTGTACTTAGTGATTGATGGCTGAATAAATAATTGATTTGTAACTTAGTGTGCCCCATGAGTGGAGAACTTTGACTATTGTACTTTGTGTTCCTTGAGGAGGCGAACCTCCTTAAGGGTGATTGAATGATTGAGTTACTAAATGATTGTTCTTTGCTGAAAACTTTGTGACCACTGTGGTGGAAACTATGTGGTCATTTTCTGTGATAAGTTATTGTGAATACTATATTTTGATTATCTGTGATAAGTTGTAACATTGCGAATGTTGTTCCTTAATTCTCTGTGAATGTTTCACTCTGATTTGTTATGGAATAAATAGAGTGCTCACTGTACTCTGTAATGAGAACCTTAAAAGCTGTTCACAGTAGCATTCTTCTGGAAAACTGCTCATACTTGGCTTTACACTTCGGTAGATTAATAGCAAAGCTATGTAGGCAGTGTGATCTAAAACTCCCAGATGTGGCTTAGAACTGCTTACTCTCCATGCCTCTCTCTCATCTTGTGTTTGTGAAAGTAAGTTCTGAAAACAAAATAGAGAAATGTGTGTATGTATATATATATATATATATATATATA
>JAQQSW010002444.1:0-14957 GCA_028646575.1 Pseudocheirus occidentalis
TAATAATAATACTACTAATAATTATATATATATGTATATATATATATTTAGCATTTGATTGTAGAACTTTAAATTCTAGATTCTTTTGTTCCTCCCTCATCACCCACCCCCACTGGAAGGACAAGCAGTTCCATACAGGCTGTACATATGTAATTACACAGAACATCTCCACAGTGGACATGTTGTGAGAGACTGATTATATGTCCCTCCTTCCTATCCTGTTCCCACCCCACATACCTTGTTGTATTGTCTACCCTGTCCCTTTACAGAAGTGTATGCTTTCAGCCACCCTACCCCCCATGCCCTCCCCTCCATCATCTCACCTTTCATCCCCATCCCCCATACTGTCTTGTGTGGCAAGATACCCAGTTGAGAGGTTATGTCATTCCTTCCCTAAGCCAAATTCAATGAGGATAAAGTCGACCTTTTCCCTTTTGTCTTCCTGTTCTTCCCCTCCTTTGTAACAGTTATCCCTTGCCTCTTCTATATGGGGTGATTAACCCCATTCTGTCTCTCCCTGTCTCCTCTCATTCTAATCCTCTCCCACCTCAAAAAAACACCTTTTAAAGTGATATCCCTTCCTATTCAATTGATCCTGTGCCCTCTATGAAGTCATATATACACATACTCAGATATGTATTCATATGCATATATACCCTCCTATATAGACATATGTGTAGGTATATGTATATATATAAATATATGTGTGTATATATATATAGAGAGAGAGAGAGAAAAGTTTCATAAGTTAGTATTATTGTTTTTCCATATTGGCATGTAAATAGTTCAACTTTGATAAGTTCCTTATGATTACTTTACCATGTTTACCTTCTCATGCTTCTGGTGTTTGAATGTCAAATTTTCTGTTCAGTTCTGTTTTTTTCAGCAAGAATGTTTGAAAGTCTTCCACCTCACTGAATGACCATATTTTCCCCTGGAACAGTGTACTCAATTTTGTGGGGTAGGTGATTCTTGGTTTTAATCCTAGCTCCCTTGATCTCGAGAATATCGTATTCCAGCCCTTTGATCCTTCAATGTAGAAGCTGCCAGATCCTGGATTATCCTAATTGTGTTTCCACAGTATTCAAATTGCTTCCTCTTGGCCAGCCTGTAATATTTTTTCCTTGATCTGGGGATTCATAGCTGGCTATAACATTTCTAGGAGTTTTCTTTTGGGGATCTTTTTTTCAAGAGGTGATTGGTGAATTCTTTCAAGTTCTATTTTGCCCTCTGGTTCTAAAATATCAGGGCAATTTTCCTTGAGAATTTCTTGAAGGATGCTTTCTAAGTTCCTTTTTTGATCATGGCTTTCAGGTAGTCCAATAATTTTTAAATTGTCTCCCCTGGTTCTATTTTGCAGGTCAGCGGTTTTTTCAAGGAGATATTTCACATTGCCTTCTATTTTTCATTTGTTTGGATGTGTTTAAAAGTATCTTGATTTCTCATAAAGTCATTTGCTTCCATTTGCTCCACTCTAATTCTGAAGGAAATATTCTCTTCAGAGTGCTTTTGAGATTCTTTTCCCATCTGGCAAATTTGACTTTTAAGGCATTCTTCTCCTCCTTGGCTTTTTGGGCCCCTTTTGCCATTTGAGTTAATCTGTTTACCCTTGGGTATCACCTTAGTATTACCCTGGGGGCAGGCCGCAGTTTCAGGGTGGGCTGATTTTTAGCTCCCAGCCTGTTGGGATGAACCACACCTAGTGAGCTGCCTTCAGTGAGAGATGTGTTTTCTGTATTTTTTTTTGAGTTTTGGAGCCCTAAGATTTGTTTAGAGTCATATTTTATGGGTATTTGAGGTGGCTGTATGGGAGCTGCGAAACTTTGCTGCTTTTACACTGCCATATTTGGTTTTACTTTTTAGAATCACATCATACTCATGTCTTTTACAGCTCCTTTTTTATTTGGTCATGCCATCCTTTATGGTCCTGTACCATGTCTCCAATCAACTTCAAAATTCTTCAGAGAGACCTTGAAAGTGTCCTTGTATCATTTCTTTTGCCCTTTATGTTAGCACTTGCCTTGCATGTGTTCTCCATAAAATAGTATTTTAGCAAACATTTTTGGCATTTGGGCTAGATGTTCAGCCCTTTGGAGTTGCCCTCTATGCAGAAGAGTTTGAATACTTGGCAATTTGACTTAAGGGAGGACCTAAACACCAGGTACTTTATCTTGCCAGGTGATCTTCAGATGCTTCCTAAGATAATTCCAATGAAAGTGATCCAGTTGGGGCGGCTAGGTGGCGCAGTGAATAGAGCACCGGCCCTGGAGTCAGGAGTACCTGAGTTCAAATCCGGCCTCAGACACTTAACACAAAAAACTAGCCGTGTGACCTTGGGCAAGTCACTTAACCCCAACTGCCCTCCAAAAAAGCAAAAAAAAAAATTAAAAAAAAAAAAAGAAAGTGATCCAGTTTCCTGGCATGGCACTGGTATACTGTCCAGGTTTCACAAGTATATAACAACGAGGTAGGCACAATGGCTTTGTAGATCTTCAGTGTGGTAGGCAGCCTCTTCTCTTCCACACTTTCCTTCAGTCTCCCAAACACTAAGCAATCTCTGAGGGTACCTGTATCAACTTCATCATCTAAGTGGACGTCACTGCCAAGGTAAATGAATTTATCCACAGCATTCAAAATTTCTCCATTTGCTGTAACTGATGGTGTTAGAGGAGGATGGCGAGGTGCTGACTGGAGGAGAACTGTTTTCTTGTTGTTATCAGGCCAAAATTAGCACATGCAGCAGAGAAACGATCCATACTTTGTTCCCTCTTGGCTTCAGAGGCTACATTGAGTGCATGATCATCTGCAAGCAAAAAATCATTCACCAATTCTCTCTCCTCTTTAATCTTTGCTTGTGGCCTTTTCAAGTTAAATACTTGGTCATCCGTTATTGTGGTAAGTGACTTTGATATTGTTTTCATCTTACTTGAAGGCATCCAACAACACTGGTGAAAACATCATGCTAAAAAGCACATGGGAGCAAACACATAGTCTTCTTTCATTCCAGTGGTGACTGGAAAATTGTGAGAGTATTGTCCATTATTCAGATCCCAGTCAAGTGTGCTACCACGAAACTGATGTATCCTATTGAAGAACTTCTCTGGGCACCCAAATTTTACCATACTCTTTTGCAAGCCCTCATGAGTGAAAGTATCAAAGGCCTTGATCAGATCAACAAATTTTGTGTATAGACCTCTGCTCTGCCCCTGGCATTTTTCCTGTAGTTGTCAGGCAGCAAATACCATTTCAACCATTCCTCTGTCCTTTGTGAAGCCACATTGACTCCCAGGTAGATGACCATCTTCCAGGTAAAGGATCAGCTTATTAAGGATAACTCTGGCAAGAATCTTGCTAGAATTGGCTAAGAGAGAGGACAACGCTCTTCCCCTATGATTGTCACAGGACAATCTATTCCCTTTACCTTTATAGAGATGAACAATGAAGGCATCTTTGAAATCCTGGGGGATACTCTCCTCTTTTCCTCTGGAAAATTTTCATCAGCTTTTGTATGAGCTGCGTCTCCCCTACCTTGTAAATCTCAGCTGGAATAAAAACAACACCAGGCAATTTGCCACACAAGAGGAGTCTAAGGGCATTCAAAGATTCTTCTTCAATTGGAAGTTTAGCCAGAGAGAGATTGCCTTCAACCTGAGGTGTACAGTCAGTGGCTTCAGCATTGAATGATGATGGTCTGTTGAGAATACTATGGAAGTGTTCAACTCATTTCTCCAACCCGTGTCCTTATCACTAATCAATGTGACTCCATCAGCCCTGAGTAGCTGACACACCCTGTAGGCCTTTGATCCATTGATAGCCTTTGGGCATCATAAAAGCACTTCAGATTGTTACTTTCAGTGTAAAATTGAATTCCCCCTGTTCTCTTCCTGAGCCAAGAATCCTGCATCTCTCTAAGCTTCACTTGTACTTTGATTTTGGTAGAGTTAAATGCTTCCTTCTTAGAGGCAGATGAACTATCCTGCTGGTAAAACCTGTGGAGTTCTCCTTTTTCATTTGTCAATTTCTGAATTTTCACATCATTTTTGTCAAGCCAATCTTGATGTTTGCAAGTGTTCTGGACTAGATGACTAAATGAAGTGCAGTACCCTGAAATCTACCCACTGCTATTCTGCTCCACTATTTCCAGCTGTGTTTTGGTTCAGCTTCTCTCTTAAGTTAGCAAGAAATTGTTCCCACTTGGAAAAGCACTCTAATCTGCTGACATTAAGTCTTCTGATATTCTTCTTGCCTTGGGGCTGACACTTTTGTTGAATGTGAATGTTTGGTATGGAGAAGATAAATCTATCATCATCCAAGCACTATGTGCCACATATCACTTTTGTTCCTCTCACATCTTGTTTTTTTTTCTCCTTGCAATGACATAGTCTATCAAATGACAATATTTGCTATGAGGGTGCCTCCACAAAGTTTTGTTGCATTTAAGTAAGTGGAAGGTAGTGTTGGTGATGAGGTCATGAGACCCATAAGTCTTCAGTAGTAAGTGACTGCTACTGTTGCTATTTCTGACTCCATTCCAACCAAAGACTCCCTGCCATGTCTAATAGTCTGTGCCTACTCTGGCATTAAAGTCACTCAGAATTATAAACTTGTGCTCTTTTGGCACGCTGATGATGAGGGTCTCCAGGTCTTCATAAAATTTTCTTTGACCTCATCAGGATTTATGATGGTGGGAACATATGTACTGATGATGGTGGTGTGGTGCTTTCCAGAAAGGGGCAATCAAATTGTCATGAGAACTCCATTCACTCATTTTGGTAGGCATACAAGCTTGTTGACCAGATTAGTTTTGATCACAAAACTATGCCAGCTAGCACAGTGAACTCAGATAAATCTTTTAGCCTTTCTGTAACTCCCCCCCACCCCACCCAGATAACTCTTTAAGATGATAAGTTGTCAAGAAGATGCTGAACTATATTGGTAGAAGGAGTTTCGTTTTTGGGAGTTCCCTATTAAAGTCAAATTAGTTCCCTTTAAATTAAAAGATTAAGACCAAAAGAAGACTGTTCTTAGAATACTTTATTGTGTACTAGACTGTAAGCACCACAAAGGAGATCAAATCCCAACATTTCAGGTGGGCAAATGCCTTAAATTTTGCTCTGCACACAGTACGCACTTAATAAATATTTATTGAATTTCTAAAACAAGATAGAAAGGTTCCAGATAATGATGAGAGATATTTCTTTTTTTGGGCACTCTTCTGACATTGCCTAAAAAAAGATTCCATGTACCTTAGGTATTTTGTAAGCAAGTGTTAATTGCCTAACTGCCACAAGAATAAAGAACATAGGAACTGTATTCTCTGGTCTCAGGACAGACACAGAGCTGATCCCAGGAAGTCTGCCCAACCTAACACTGGCTGTTGATCTTGGAAATTTGTATTTCAGAATTGTCAATTTTTGTTGTCAAAAAGCACATTACTAATCTGTACTTGGGATCTTTGGCTAGCAATTACTCATTGGCTAGTGACTCTGAATAAAGTATACTTTGAGGTATTAGGATTCCCTTAGTGCCACCTCATCAGGAACCCCACCTTAGAATGAGGTATAAAGGTAACTGACCAGGGAGCCAGAGTGTTCATCAGAATTCTTCTTCTCACACATTCAGCTGCTGCTGAAGCATTAGAGAAAAATCCTGAAAAGATGAAGGCTCTACTGTTGACTAAGGGAGTGGCTTTAGTCTATGGCCTCCAGGCCCTCAGTAACAACATTGTAGACTCATCAAAGTTAAATGAGCAAGGGTGAAAGGATGGTAGCTTGACAGTTTTGGTTCTACACATATGCTAAGATTAGATGCAGTGTGAATTTTGTCATGGGGAGTTATTTCAGACCTAAGTAGACAAGACCTAGGACATTGAGTGATTAGAGTCAGCAAATAAACACAGTTTTTTCATAAGTACTAAAGGAGAATTGCTGTTAGGACCCCAGTGGAGATCATCCATCTTCCTGAGGCAGTCTTTCACCCTATTCCCCAAATAATTGCAGAAATTATCAGTAACATTTAAGATCAAGATAAGTACCAAGGAGGAGAAAATAATAGTATCCCTAGGTTAATGTCATGAAATACACAATATAGATGTAAATAGTCTCATTAGACATGAACAAACTTAGACACTGAAAGTTTAAATAACTTGCCAAAAGTTGAGAATATATTAGTATTAGAGGCAAGACCAGAATCCACATTTCTTAACTCCTGGTCCCATGATTTTTCTACTGTACTAATGAGTGAACCACATAAGATTGGGGCAAGGATATACTTCACCCTTGAAGCCTCAGTTTCCTCACTTGTAAAATAAGGGATTTGGATGATGGTGTTTCCCAACTCTAAGATTCCATGGGTCTTTGTTACCAGAGATGGCTTTTTTCCAACTCTCATTCAAATTCTTTTCAACAGGTTATAGGAGATTGGTTCAGTGTTGCATTGGCCTCAAATGTGACATCTAAGATTGAGGACGGAGATAGCTTGAAGATATTTATCAAAAACATCCGTGAACATGATGGTGCTTTTAGGTGAGTCTTCTTCAAAAGGTAAAGTACTTCCAGTAGTAGTTGGTGAATGTGGAAGAGGGGACAAAAACCTGGTTAATAGTTCTGAGATGTCTTAACCCATACAGGGTAACCAAGGAATCAATTAGTGATGAAGTTCTTAGGATGTGATTGGTTTTATGACCATCAAGGGCAACCATTGAAGGAAAAAGGAGTTAATAGGCTTGATAAATACTTGAAACTTGTGTTCAAGGGTGAGGATAGTACTGATTGTAAGTATTTTTATATGAAATTGGGATCTTTTTAATGATCATCTGGAGCACTACCACATTCTTTCTGTTCTAAACCTCTCAGATTCATCAGTCTTCATTTTGAGGCAGAGATTGCACACTTGAGGCCCTTTTGCTAAGAAAGAAGAGTGAGAGAGAAGGAAGAAAGATATTCACTTGATTCTGAATTTTGCTGTAGCTTATTTAGCCATTCCTCAATTAATGAATACCAACTTTCTTAGAAGTTCCTATTTCACAAAATGCTAATAATAGTTTTTTCTTTATAAAAGGTTTCTCTTTTATTCATTAAACATCTTTGAGATACATGGTTAGCCTTGGGATCTCTGGGTAAAAGGTTATGGACATTTCAGTCATTTTCTTAACATGATTTCAAACTGTTTCCTAAAACAATTAGACAAGTTTGCAGCTCCAACAATAACACATTTGCTCTATCTTTCTATCTTTGCACAGTCATTCTAATACTGACTACTCCAATTTTTTATCATTATCCATTTGCTGGGTTTGAGGTAAACCCTCAGAGTTATTTTAATTTGCATTTCTCCTATCATTGGTGATTTAGAGCATTCTTTCCTTGGTTAGAAGTTCGTAATTTTTTTTCGATAATTTTTATTTACATTTACACTTGGGACTTTTAGGTAGCTCAATGGTTAGAATGCTGGGCCTGGAGCCAGAAAGACTGATAATGAGAAGGTCATGAGATTCACATGTCTTCAGTAGTAAGTGAATGTTGCTGTTTCTGACTTCATTCCTTCCAAGGACTCTCTGCCATGTCTAGTAGTCTGTGCCTACTGTTGCATTAAAGTCACCCAGAATTATAAACTTGTCCTCTTTTGGTACATTGATGATGAGACTCTCCAGGTCTTCATAAAATTTTTCTTTGACCTCATCAGGGTTTGTCAATGTGGGAACATACACAGTACTGATTTTGGCATGGTGCTTTCTTACAAGTGGCAATCACATTGTCATGAGATTATAATTTACTACTTTTGGTAGGGATACAAAGTTATTGACTAGATTAGTTTTGCTTGCAAAGCCTACGCCAGCCTTAAGGTGCTTCCCATCACTTTGGCTGCTCTAGAAGAATGGGTATGGGGAGGGGAGACAAGATGGCAGAGTAGTAGCTGCAAGATTTCACAGCTCGCACATAGCCACCCCAAATACCCATAAAATATGACTCTAGACAAATTTTAGGGCTCCAAAACTCACAAAAATACAGAAAAACGAAATTCCTTCTGAAGGCAGCTTGGCACACAGGACTCATCACAGCATGCTGGGAGCTGAAAGCAGCCCAGCCTGAAACTGAGGCTTGGCCCTGGGGCAGCCAGGATGAGTGGCAGCTGGAGCCTTCAGGAGAGTGGATCAGTGGCAACTGTGGCAATTTCTAGAATTATAAAGCATAAGAAACAAGGACTAAGTGAAAGGTCAGTGGAATTCAGCTAAATTTGGGGGTGAAAAGCATCTGGCAAAACTGCCCCCAGGGCAAGGAAGTGGCAGAAGCAGTGGCCCTGCCTCTGTCTCCTGTGGCTGCTTCAGAGCTTGCAGTCTGCAGATTGCAGGTGAGCCAAGAGATTGTTCAGAGATTAAATGCTCTTGCGTTGACTGGCCTGGATCTGGATTGTGGTCTTGGGTAGTGGTCCTGGGGTGCGTTTTCAGTGAGTCAAAGTTGGTGGTTGCTTCAGCAGCCTCCCAATAGCTCCAGCAGCTGTGAAAACCCCAATGATTTGGGACAGAGATTTCCCCTCTGGAAGCAGAGTTTCACAGAGCTAAACAATGAAGTAATTCATTGGCAACATGAGAAGGAAAAGGAAGCAAAGTAAGAACAGCAATTGAACTCTAGAATCTTTTTTTTGGGACAAAAATGATCAAAGCATAGAATGGGAGGAAGACAACACAGTCAGAACTCCTGCACCCGAAGCTTCCAAGAAACATGAAGAGTGTCTAGAAGCCATAGATCAGCTTAAGAAGAATTTTGAAAACCAAATAAGAGGAGGAAAAATTGGGAAGAGAAATAAGAATGGTGCAAGAAAATCATGAAAAGAGAGTCAACAACCTGACTGAAGAAAATACACCTTAAAAATAGATTAACTCAAATGGCAAAAGAGACCCAAAAAGCCAGTGAGGAGAAGAATACCTTAAAAAGTCTAATTTGCCAGATGGAAAAAGATTTTCAAAAGCTCACTGAGGAGAATAATTCCTTCAGAATTAGAGTGGAACAAATGGAAGCAAATGATGTAATGAAAACTCAAGATACTATTAAACAGATCCAAACAAATGAAAAAATAGGAGGCAATGTGAAATATCTCCTTGAATAAATCCACTGACCTGCAAAATAGATCCAGGAGAGACAATTTAAAAATTATTGGACTACCTGAAAACCATGATCAAAAAAAGAACTTAGAAAACATCCTTCAAGAAATTCTCTAGGAAAATTGTCCTGGTATTTTAGAACCAGAGGGCAAAATAGAACTTGAAAGAATTCACCAATCACCTTTTGAAAAAGATACCCCAAAGAAAACTCCTAGGAATATTATAGCCAGGTTCCAGAGTTCCCAGACAAAGGAGAAAATATTACAGGCTGCCAAGAGGAAGCAATTTGAATACTGTGGAAACACAATTAGGATAACCTAGGATCTGGCAGCTTCTACATTGAGGGATAAAAAGGCCTGGAATATGATATTCTGGAGATCAAGGGAGCTAGGATGAAAACCAAGAATCATCTCCCCAACAAAATTGAGTATAATGTTCCAGGGAATGGTCATTCAGTGAGGTGGAAGACTTTCAAACATTCTTGCTGAAAAAACCAGAACTGAAAAGAAAATTTGACACTCAAATACAAGAAGCACGAGAAGGTACACATGGAAAAGAAATCATAAGGAAGTTATCAAAGTACAGCTATTTAAATGCCAACATGCAAAGGTGATAATTGTAGGTTATGAAACTTTTCTCAGTATGAGGATAGGTGAAGGGAATATAAATGTATATATACGTATACATATATGTATGTCTATGTAGGAGGGTTTATATATGTGTATGAACACATATCTGAGTATGTGTATACTATGTGTACATAGAGGATCAATTGAATAGGAAAGGATGACACTTTAAAAGGTGAAATTCTGAGGTGGGGGGAGAATTAGAATGAGAGGAGAGAGGGAGAGACAGAATGGGGTTAAGCATCTCATATAGAAGAGGATAGGGATAATAGTTACAATGGAGGGGAAGAACAGGAAGGCAAAAGGAAATGGGTCAACCTCACTCTCATTGAATTTGGCTTAGGGAAGGAATGACATAAACTCTAAACTGGGTATCTTGCCACACAGGAGAGTAGGGGGGATGGGGATGAGAGGTGGGATGATTGAGGGAAAGGCAGGGTGTGTGTATGTGGGAGAATTGCTAGAAGTACACAGAAGTCCCTTCTGTAAAGGGGTAGAGAATAGAACAAGAGGGCAGGGTAGGAAGGAAGGAAGGACATATAATCAATCTGTCACAATATGTCCACTGTGGAGACGTTCTGTGTAATTACACATGTACAGTCTGTATTGAATTGCTTTTCCTTCCAGTGGGGGTAGGTGATGATGGAGGAAGGGAAAGAATCTAGAATTTAAAGTTCTATAATCAAATGTTAAAAACATGCATATATACATTATTTATATTATCATTAACTACATGTAACTGGGAATTAAGACATACAGGAACTGGGGTAGAGAGACCCATACTGCCCTACCAGAAAATCAGAAGGGTGATGGGGGAGGACATAGGAGAAAGCAGATTGAGGGAGGGACTATACAGTGGAATTGCTGTTTTGGGGTGGTGGGTGGGAGAAAGATGGGGAGAAAATTTGTAAGTCAAAATCTTGTGGAAATGAGTGATGTAAACAAGAAAATAAATCAATTTAAAAAAAGAAAGAAGAATGGGTATCCAGCTCCAACTTTGGTAACCTGGCCTTCATTTGCCAAGTTTTTTTTTTACTCAGGGATGCAATACCTGCTTAGTTTTCTCACAAAATCTGTTCATCTTTCAGGTCTAATAGATTTCTTGTTATCTGTAGTGTTCATGTTCCATTTATCACAAAAGTTTTTGTACTTTTTTTGTTTGTTTCAACCACAAGGTAGGATCCCCACCTGCCATAGCAAGTACGCCAGGGCAGGGTGAAGCAGACATCAAATAGGGCATCTTTTCTAGCCCATTTCTTATGCCAGGAAGTGAGCAGTGCAGTCCTTTAAAAAGGCTGTGCAGATACCTAAAGGGCTTCCAAATCTCACTACTACTTCAGTCCAGTAAGAAGATAACCCTTTGACTTAGGCCAGCTGTGTGCAAGGTTGTGACTACAACTCCCAGTATTTTGCACCTGCTGCCTCATCACTTGCCTGTCACCAAAGGATGTTGAGGTATGTAAAAATAATAAAATGGGTGATATCTTCTGTTTTGTGCATATATTGCATTTAATGAGGCAGAGTTGCTAAAGTCAGTTTCTCTCTCTCTTTCAGAGTCATCAAAATCTAATGGTATGACAAAAGTCAAGATGAATGGCAATGGCTTAGGATGCAGAGGATGCCTGATGTTTTCAATGCCTAGCCGAGTTCTAAGTGCTCCACAGAGCCTGCTTCAGCCACCTTCATGGCCATTGGAGTAAATTGTTCTCATCTGTCCAATCTGCTTGGGGTAGTTTTCACATGCCTCACATGCTCTCCTAACTCACTGAATGGTTTGAGACCCCTTGGTTACACCTAAAACTGGTTTAGCCTGTCTGCCAAAATGTTTTACTGGTGTATGGCCACTGCACAAGCTACAGCTTTTTGGAGCCACAGGTGAGAGTTGAGTGAGTCAAATGGACACGAAAGACAGAAAGCTGCCATGAAAAAGTCTTGGCAGCTCTCACATGAGAAATACTAGTCTTCCTTGAACACTCTACACCTTTATTAGCTGATTGACAGAATGAATAATGGTTTATTTAAGTACTTAACGTGTATTGCTGTGTGATAAGAATACAGATACTAAAGTGAAACTATCCCAAACCTTAAGGAGCTAATATTCAAATAGGAGGTGAAAATATAGTAGGGGAACGGTAGACAGGGAGGGTATGTACTGGCTTGGAAAATCACAGGGATGTTGAATGGAACAATAGAGGTATTGATTGATATGTACTTTCCTGCAGCAATAGTCCATTAATAATGATTTGATTTCAGTTGCAAAAATAAAAATTAGAGATATAGGTGGAGGTGGAGGTAGGTAGCAGTGTGAGTAGAGATGGAATTAGGAAGTAGTGTAGGTAGCAAAAAAAATTGACTAAACCGATATGACATATGGTTGAGGCCAGCTATATATAGCTGATCATGAGATATATTCACTAATTAGGATAAGAGAAAAGTCATAAGGATGAGGGGGCTAAATCCACCAGGATTTTGTAACTGAAGATGCTGGCAAGTGGTGAACCTCTGATCCCCAAGGGTACAGAAGAAAGTGTGTGATTGCTCTTAACTAACAATAACTCACGTTCCCCATTTAGGAGTTTGAATATGTCTCTTTGATACTGGTGGTTATGGAGGTGAGTTCCTGGGTGTGGAACACTTTTGAGAGTAAAAGAACTGTTTTTGGTGGAACAATCCAAGATTGGATGGAGTGAACCCTTGGGTTCTACAGATACACAAAGAGAAAGAAAAGAGAGGGTGGGTGTAATGGAACCCTGGGTATATTGGGGAGTCAGAGCCCTAGAAATTTGTGGGGGGCACCTAAGAGAAGAGAGAAGTTTGACTTAAGGGGGCATTGAAGGAATAGATGATAGGACAGGGACAAAGGCTGGCATATCCCCTCTTCAGCACTATGAGCTAAGAGAATATACTTGGGACACTGGATACTAATGTTCTCTTCTGCAGCTAAAATAGGTTGGGGAAAGGAATGACTAAATCTCAATTTGATTCTGTGCATCTCTGTCTTTGACATCTAGCTCAAACTCCTGCCACCACTACCCTTTGTTCTCTTACTTATAGAGAGAACGCATAGTGTAAAAAGCTCCCTTAGTCCATCCCCTACATTGATTATAGCCCTCTATAGTAGTGGTTCTCAGTCTTTTTCTTCTTCCTTATAACAAAGCATTCTTCTCCTTGTGAAATCAAGGCATCAGTATTGTTTAAACTGGCAGCAGAGGAAGGTTCTCAAATAGTTGTGCCTCTGTACTCATTTCCTGAATCTTGAGATTATTCCACTGCTCCTTCCCCTCCCCACAATCCTCTTCTTTGCTTCTCTAAGTCTCTAAACAGAGAATGCAGCCTTGCCTCTGTACTGAGAATGGAGTTATTACTGTGATTTTTCCAGTGCCAGACTAGGAAGAACAGGCAGCAAAATGCAGCTGGGGGCAGAGATTGAGGAATGTGGAAGTCTCAACATGTGGGAGAAAAACTAGGGAGTGGGATGACACAGCAATTCAAAATAGATAAAAGATTGCAAAGGCTTTATTTCAAGGGCAATATTTCACAGACCATCCAGAGGAAAAGATAGCACTTCCTGGGAGAACCACTTGTCTGTAACAATCCCAGATTTTTTTTTCTAGGTCATGACTAATAAAAACTAAGTTTCAAAATGATCCTATGTGGCTAGGTTCAAGCTAAAGCAGAAACAATTCAATAGATAATAAAATTAACATTTAAGGAATCAGCTATGCAAGAACAAGATAAGCACAAGATAGATCTGTCCTAGTGGAAGAACACGTGGAAAATAAAGCAGTATGTGTGACTTCAAGTTCCTCTCAATTGAACAAAATATGGATTGATATGAGCCGAGTTTATGATGACTCTACAGTAAGTTAGTACACTTTTAGTCTAAGTTAATGGAATGATAATATCCAGTTCACAGAAAATCATAATTTTGCTTTATTTTAGTCTGTTCATCCCACATTTGGATATCCTTTTCCGTTATCGTTCCACATTTTTAGAGATTTTAATAACTAGAGCTCTTCCAGAGAAAGGTGACTCTACTAACTACAAGGGGAGTAAAATCACAATCTATAAGAAATATTGAAATAAACAGATATTTGTTCTACCGAAGAGATGATAAAGGAGTGATACTGAATTTAGAATTGAATTATAAGGCATATTAGAAAGTCACCTGAATCTTATTCAATCTCACATTCATTGGCATTCTCTTTAGAATATCCCCAATAGATGATTATTCAGACTCTTCTGCATCATTTTTTGTTGTAGGGAAGAGAAATGATGTAATAATACCCAAAGTAAAGCAGAATAAAACCCCTAATCACTTGGTGCTTCCAAAATTAAGAAAAACCTAACATTTTATGCAAAATTTGAGGCAGAAAATAAAATGAACAGCAATGACCTTCTTACCTCCACTCCAGTATGCACCCAGACAGCAGTATTCATTTAGCCAGCTACCTCTTTGTATCTTGGCAGTGGGGTAAAGAAAAGGAACAAAGAAGGAGAAAGGAAAGAAAAGAACCAAGACAGGAAGAAAAGGACAGACAGGGATGGAAAGAAAGGTACTAAAAAGTTCAATAGCTGGATTAAAGATGCCAAAAAGCACAAGTCTTCCTAATTTACATCCTAGTTTGGGAGGGGGGAGAGGGCAAGGTGAGAAACAGGTACACCAGTGCTTTTGGAATCTGATGGGGTCTTTCCTTCTTGATTAAAAGATGTCATCTAGTCATACAGCTGAATTTTTGAGCAGAAATCCCTTGTGGCAATAAGGATGTATTGTCCTTAAAGCATAGCCTCAAAGTCAGATGGCACAAACCTATAGGCTGATGTTTACATTCCTATTCTTTGATGTGGAGACAATAATCCAGAGAAAAAAAATAAAAAATGAATGACCCTCAGATACCAACTTCTCTTAAACATTTGGGGTGTGGCCATCCTAGAATTCAGCCTAGAATGAAGAGAGCAGAGCTATGCACATCTTTTCCATTGGATTATCTTCTGTCACACAGACTGAGGGAAGAAATATAAGGATTCTTAGTGGCTTGTGTCAGAGCAATGAAATTCTTTTAGACTCCCTTCAGGCCCCATCCTGGCTTTCAGCCTTCATTTGGAGAGCATCTAGAAAGCAAGCAAAATGCATTCATTAAACACCTATTAGTCAGGCATTGAGCAAGGTGCAGCAGAACATTCCCAGGAATGGGAAGAATACCCTCAAGGAATTTTCAATTTTTTTTTTTTTT
>JAQQSW010002445.1:0-14957 GCA_028646575.1 Pseudocheirus occidentalis
CTGTCCCTTTACTGAGATGAATGCTTCCCACACCCCTCCCCCCACCCTGCCCTTCCCTCCATCACCCCACCTCTCATCCCTCTCCCCCCTATTCTCCTATGTGGCAAGATACTCAGTTTAGAGTTTATGGCAGAGCATTTTCTATATTGCATTGTACTTTTCTTCTGCCAACTCAATCAGTGGACAGAACTCTGGGCCGGGCATCAGGAAGACCTGAGTTCACATGTGGCCTCAAACCCTAAGCAAGTCTATTTGCTAACTTCTATTTGCTTTAATTCACTGGAGAAGGAAATGACAACCATGCCTGTATCTTTGCCAAGAAAACCCAGATTCAAAATTCAATTCTGCCGTTTATTAGCTTTACTAGATCAAATGAAGCCTTATGTACAGTGCTTTGCAAAAAGCACTATATAAATTTCTAATTGAGGTTGTTATTATTATTACTACTGTTATCATAATTACTAACTTAGGAACCTGGGTACAGTTTTAAAATATATTTTTATTGATATCTTTTATTTTTGTGTCCCCTATATTTTCCCTTCTATCCCCCTTCCTTTTGCCAGAGAGCCATCCCCTATAAGAAAGAATTTTTTTAAAAAAGAAAGAAAGGAGAAAGGAGAAAAAAGAGAGGAAGAAATGGGGAGTATCATCAAAATTAATAAATAAATTGAAAATATCTGCATATGTATGGTTCCACACTGGAGTAAATTTTTCCTCTCTTTGAGCCTCAGATTTTCCATTTGTAAAATTATTTCTAATTATTTCTAAATTAGACGATAGATAGATAGATAGATAGATAGATAGATAGATAGATAGATAGATAGATATAGTATATATAGAGAGAGAGAGACTAAATTATTTCTAAGGTCCTTTACTAATATAGATCCTCTGATCCTCTCACATTTGGAGTTACTCCCTGGCCTTTCTTCCCCATAATTGGACTGTGACAGGGACTACCCCGGCCCTCTTCCCATCCCCAAACCCTGTCTAAATCTGTAGAGCTGCCTGAGCTCTGTGTACAATAGAAAGCATCGCAGCTGAGGACCTTGCCTTGGAGCCCAAATCCTCCTGATGACCAAGTAAGGAATGCCTGGGGGGAGGTAGATGAGCAGGTACTTCAGGTAGTCTAGTGGAGCTTTCCTGATTTTCCCTTTCCCACCTTGTCCCTGAGATTGCCTTCTTTACCTTTCTCTGCCCAATGAGACCAATCATTTGAGCCCTCGTTTACAGATGAGAGAATTGGAAAGCCTAAAAACAGTAGAAAAAGGGCTGGATTTGGAGTCAAAAGACTTGGATTCAAATTTGGCTCTGCCACATACTGCCTATTGACTTGGGCAAGTCACTTTGCCTCTCTGGGCCTCAGTTTCCTCATCTGTAAAATGTTGGCCTATAAGGTCCCTTTCAGTTAGAGGTCAGTCAACATGCTGGAGATGGATCTCCTTCTACAAGCCCCTTCTCCCCTTTCATCCACCTTTTCCTTCCTCACAGAACAGTACTGACTCTAACCAGAAGAAATAGTAGCAGTAATACTCATTAAGAAATAGAGTATGCTTGCTTCACATCAGCTGTAGGAGTTAGGGTAGTGTAAACACTATCCCCATTTGTCAGTGGAGACCCTGAGGTTTAAGAGAGGTAAAGTGACCTTGAACTGGAACTCAGACTTGAGATCAGTCATGTGTCCACTCTCCCACACTCCCTCATACATAGATGACATTTCAGGTACCCCTTATACCAGGGGAGCAGAGGGCAAGGTTTACTGTCCCCAGTTGATAGAAAAGGAAGCTGTAACCCTGAAGGTACCTGCCTAAGGTCACATAATTCAGTGACAGAGCTGAAATTCAAATCCAAGCTCTTTTCCTTATGTTATACATTGCTCCTCCCAGAGATATTGTTGACCAGTCATAAGGACACTGACACTCCTGAGCCCTCACTGCCTCTGTCCCCAGTGTTCACTGTTGTTTTTGCTTGGGCCGGTAGTAACAGGTCTGACTTGGAAATTGCAAAGTACTAGATTTTGGAAGCAACCCACCTTCCTATGAATCCTGTGCCAGGTCACTCTCTTTGGAACACACTGGGGTAAGGAATAGCAAAGTCTGTTTCACATCCTTGTACCCTGGAGTCATGACTTTAAACATCCCCCCTTTCTACTATATACTGTGATCCAGGGACATTTCCTTCCTCTGAATATGTTCATGAAGAGTACTCCTGATTCCAGACCTGGCACTCCAGGTCTGGAGTGCCTATATAAGGTGACAGCGATCCCTGCCAGCCCCCTTCCTGTAAAAAAGGATGTGAAAGAACATTGGAAAGTACATTGTGGAATATACATATGAAGACAGTAATAGTAGTAGTAGTAGTAGTGATGGTGGTAGTGGTAGTGCTGCTGCTACGGTGGTAGTAGTTTTCCTCTTAAAAAAAAAATAGCCCACAAGATAAAATCCAGATTCATTAGTCTATCATCTCATGTCCTCAGGGCTCTGGTACTAGCTTTGAGTACCTTTCCAACTTTTAAGTTCCATTAGTACCTTTCCAACTTTAAGTTCCGTTGTTCCCTTAAACCCACATTATTTTGTCTCCAGCCAAAATTAACTACTTTTCATTTCCCAGAGATGCATTGGACTTTCTGATCCCCAAACCAATGTTCATACTACTCCTCCAGCCTACAGAGTCTTCTCCCCACCTCTCTCTATCAGACTCTAGCTCAGTTGCCATTTTCTTCATTCATTTTACTTAATAGCTATATATAGAGCACCGCCACACCACTCTGCTCCACTCCACCTCCTCCAGAAGATGAGGAAGCCTGGCTTCAGAGGTTGTTCCATCAAAAACAAAAGCTCTGGCAGGGCCTTATGAACCAAAAAAGTTTATGGAATGAACCTAATGATATGCTGTGTGTCTGTCCTCCAAGGATAGAATGGTTTATCACTAGGCTGGCCACTGAGGAATGAGATTTTCAGCCACAACAAATCACAAAGACTATAGTTTTCATGAAAACTCTTCATGTTAATAAGTTCAGCAAAGCCTAGATCAAGGAAATCATGAATCTGGGAGTATTTTCAGTCATGCTGTGCCACTCTTATGCTTCATCCTGGAGAGGATAAGGAACTTAGAACATCAGCATCCAGTCTTGGCATGTTTAGTGTTGGAGCTCAGTGTGGCTAAGGATTAGGTTAGAGAAAAGGATGGAATTTGGAGGGGGGTGGCACAGTGGCTGGAGTGCCAGGTCTGGAATCAGGAGTACTCTTCATGAGTTCAAATCCAGCCCCAGACATTTACTAGCTATGTGACCCTTGGCAGGTCACTTCACCCTGTTTGCCTCAATTCCTCATCTGTACAATGAACTGGAAAAGGAAAAGGCAAACCAAACTTTGCCAAGAAAACTCCAAATGGGGTCACAAAGAGTCAGGCACAATGAACAACTACAGATGAGAGACACGAAATCATAAGATCAAGGTAAAGTGAAACTAGTGAAGCATTTGGGGCCAGAAGATCTGAATTCAGCTCCTGTCACTTACTGTCTTTGTGACCTTGTTCTTCTCAAAGTTTTATCTATAAAATAGGTGTGTTGGATTAAGGGTCCTTTCAAGTTCTCTGTCCAAGTCTTTTCCTCCTGAAAGAAAAAGGATTTGGAGATTTCCCAAAGTCATTTGAAAGACAAGGAAAATAAGGGTTTAGCCAACAGCAGGCTATTAGAAATGATGTAGAAACTTGACTGATGTTTAATGTGAAGGTATTTGTAGATCCTGTATTTGATTGCATGCCATCATGGGGAGGAGGAGGGAGGAGAGTGAGAGGAAAAAAATTTGAAACTCAAGGGATTGTGGAATTGAACGTTGCAAACTAAAAGTAAATAAATTTATTCATATATATACTTGTATGTGTGTATATGTGTATGTATATATATATATATGTATGTATATATATATATATATATAAAAGAAGTGGTATAGAATAGGGGAAGGGGCTCTTCGAACCCACCTGTCAGTGTGGACAGTCCACTCGCTCTCACTTGGTTCCCCTCTTTTCCAGGCCTGCCCCCACTCTTTCTCACTGTACTGTTTTCTCCCACAGGAAGTACACATCTCCGAAGTCCCAGGTCAAGAATGCCTCCAGCTCCTCCCCCTCCTCTTTACTGTCCTCATCATCAGCATCTTCCTCCTCAGCGTCATCAGATACAGAGGAGCAACATGAAGGGAACAGGGAGGCATCGGGTTCCAGGAACCTCTCCAAGCTGCCCTCCTACATCTCTCTGCAGTCTTCATCTAGTCCTCGGGGCCACTCAGCTTCCCGAGCTCGTAGGAAGAGCCCAGCCAAAGAGGAGACGGGTAGGACTGGGGGCACCCAGGCCAGCTGTGTGGAGCCCCACCATGAATTCCCTCCTCCCTGAGTTGTAGTGTCCCTCCTTTCCCCACTGCCCATTTCAGACTTTATCCTCAACACAACTTCCATATTTCTCATAAGTCCTTAAGAAAGAGTTTGCCTCATTGAAGACTGGGGGATATTCCCCTGCTTTCTGCCCATAAGCAGGGATGTATGGTGGGTGGTAGGACTGGGGCATAGGGCTGAGATTTCAACAACAGACATTTAATAAGCACCTTCTGTGTAGCCATGTGACCTTGGGCAAGTCACTTAACCCCCAACTGCCCTCCAAAAAGCAAAAAAAAAAAAAAAAACACCTTCTGTGCCTTGAATACTGTGCCTAATGCTCATCAAAATACAAAGTTTAGATAAGTCGTGGACCTGCCCCCATGGAGCTTTCAGTCTAGTAGTGGGAAAGATAACTGATAAAATTATAGCAGAAGGCTTAAGAGTCATAGAATGGAAGTTATCACAGGGCCATATAGAGATTTGAAGGAGGGAGGATGTTTCTGGTTAGGAGCCCCCCCAAAGTAGTCTATTATCTCCTCAGAGCAGGGGCAGGGAAGGTCTGTGTTTACCCCTCAGGCCAAGCAAAGATAGAGGCCATATCTCCCTTCTCAGACCTACCTGCCCAGTGTAAATTACTTCCTCTGTCCTTTAGTCCTATTCTTAGAGACCTGGGGGGGTGGGATGGAGGAAGAGAGAGACCCTTTCCAGTGGTGGCTCCTTCCAAAAGGGAAGAAATGAGCACCCTGCCTGTGATCCATGGGGTCCAGCTTCCTCTCCTCAGGATAGCAAGTAGGAAAATACCCACTTTTTCATTCAGTTAAGCAGATTTTCTCTTAGGACTTTCATATGGAAAATGGGGAATAGGTGGGTAGATTGAAAAAACTGGAAAAGACTCCTAAGAGGAGCTCAGTTATTAGATAAGTAATCCCAGCCCAGGATAGAGCTGTTGAGGGAAGGAGTAAAGAGAGATACATAACTATTAGCAAGTCCTCTTCATCATTTATTAAAACATTCAGCAAGCACTTAGTAATACTTCCTATGTGCCAGGCCTTGTACCAAGCTCTGAAAGAGAAGCAAATATTAATAAGGCATAGTCTCTGCACTCAAGTAGCTTATAGTAGAGGGTAAAGACATTTCAACATAGGCTACAGTACAAAACAGGAGGCAGCTAGGTGGTTCAGTGGATAGGACACTGGGCCTGGAATCAGGAAGACCTGGGTTCAAATCGAGTCTCAGACACCTACTAGCTGTGTGACCCTGGGCAAGTCACTAACCTCTATACTTCTTACCTCACTGGAGAAGGAAATGGCAAACTGCTCCAGTATTTTTGCCAAGAAAATCCCATGGGCAGTATTGGTGTGTTATGGTCCACAGAGTCATGAAGAGTCAGACAGGATGGAATGACCAAACAACAGTAGTACAAAGCTGGATATGAAAAGGAAGAGGCACAAAGAGTTGTTGGAACCCAAGAGAGAAAAAACTTCTAGATCAGGGCTCCATGAGGGCAGGGGCTATGTCCCCCCTTAGACTGGGAACACCCTGAAAGCAAGGTTTTTCTAGTATTTGGATTTGGATAGATGGGAAGGTCAGGGGTTGATGGGGACTGATTAATTGGGAGGAAGGAAAGGAAACTTTGTGCTGATACCCATAGGCTTCAGGACTGCGTTCAGACAAAGCCCTGTGGAGGGGAACATAGCTAGGAAACAAGCCTTATCTACCTAGGGGTGACCCTGCTGAAGGTACTGAAAGAACAGTCCAGTCTTCCAGGTCTCTCAGAGTCTGTTCCCAAGGAGTGAGCTCTGGACCCTGTAAGATGGGGCTCTAAACCAGTGTCTGAGGGGCCCCTGTGGCCCACCTCTTTTTGCCTTCAATGCTGCTCTGCTTCCCTGGCCAAAAAACACAGCCTTCCACCTGGCCAGGGCCCATTAGGGAGGTTAGGCCTGAGCCTTGTCTGGATGGCCTGTGATTCCCAGCCACATGGCCCCATCTGGACTTCTCATTTGGGGAATTAATTCTGTTGTGTTCAGCACATAGTTAAGTGCCTGCTCTGTGATCTGTATATTGCCCTGTGGCCATGGCAATACGAAAAAGAGAGGCAGTATGATGTAGTGGAAAGTGAATTTGGAGTCAGAGGACCTGGGTTTGAGTCCCAGCACTGCTTCTTATGCCTGTGTGACCTTGGGCAAGTCACTTAACCTCTCTGAACCTCAGTTTCCTCACTTGTAAAATGAGGAGGTTGGGCTAGATGATTTCTAAGGTCCTATCCAGTCCTAAATCCTATGATCCTATGAAAGATGAAGAATGACACAGCCACTGCCCTGCAGGAGTTTACAGTCTAATAGGGAGGATATGCCATGTATACAAGTAAGTATAATACAAGGTAGGGGCAAAGGGGATCCAGGCAAAGTGCCATGAAAAGCTTGAGGAGGGAGAGTTCATTTTTCACCCAGGAGATAAGGGAAGGCAGGCTTCATAGAAGATGGGGCACCTGATTAGGACCTTGAAGGAATAGAGGGACCTTCCTTTAAGATGCAGATTGAGGAGACTGTTTCTAGCCTGGGGGGCAAAAACACCACAGATAGTGGACTTTGGATATGAACATGTATGTGGGTGTATCTGTGCGGGTACTGTGTGTGCTGATCATGGGTATGTCTGCATTCATGTGTGTGCGTGTGAAAGGGGGAGTGTACTCATGTGTATTCATTCACTCAAATAATGGAGCTGAGGAAGGAATGGATATCTTCTATGGCAGCTCACAGGCCTGAATTGGTACGGCTGACTAGAGGCAGTAGAGTTGGGAGAAGATCAAGACTTTACCATCGGGAGTAAGATTGGAAGACCTCAGGCATTCTCCTTTGTGTGTCCCTCCTTGCATGGGTCCCCAGACCAGGGAGCAGGGGCATGGGTGGGCCATGCACAGCAGGTACCAAACGTTTCCATATTTCACCTTCCCATTAAGCCGCCCGTGTGCTCCGTGCGCTAATCGTACCCAGCCGCACCAACGCCAGCCATTCCAGGCGAGGGCTAATTTAATTAGAAAGCACCCATTTTAGTTAATTTGTTCGAGAAGATCACTGAAAACTCCTGGAGAGAACAGATGTTTCCCTCTCCCTCGATGAACATTTGGGGCTTGGTAAATGGCTCCACTCAGCCTTGTTTAGGAGAGAAAGGAGGATTTTATGGCCGCAAACGACCCTTTCTGTAAACATTTTACAGCTCTCTGCACGTTTGAGTGACGATAAACCCCGAGCAACTCGGCGGGCTGCAAATTTGCGACCATACGGCTATCATTTTATTGTCATATTTCACGGTCGTAACGTTAATGGAAGATGCTCGCTACAGCCTTTTTTAACAGCTCCGCTGAGCACGCTCAAACACTCGCTTTGGCAAATTCAGGCAGAGGGGCGGCTGCCTCTAGTTTGTTTACAGCCTCTGCTTCTGGAGGGCAAACTTTTTGGAGGCTCTGCCACCTATTTTCTTGTCCTCCACTTCACAGCCACCCAACCCCTCTTCTCCTCCCCCTATCTCCAGCCCTGAGAATTGGAGGCCAGAAGACCTGCCAAGGATTCACTCTGTGACCGTGGTCACATTTCTTTCACTTTCTGGGCCTCAGTTTCCCACTGTGTAAAAAAGAAGGGGTTAGACTTGATTATCTCTAAAGCTTCTTCCAACTCTAAACCCTGTGATCCTAGAGCACTTTTTGACCTACTGAGGAGGCACTGCCCTCTCTTCATGGGCCCCAAGAGCTACTACACAAGCTGCCTCCATCCCAATGAGACTGGAACCCCCAAGCCTTATCCTAAAGGTGCCCAGCCCTGGCCCTTGGGGAACCCTTCCTCCCTTCTGAGTTTCAAAACCTTGTTTGTATATAGAAAGGGACAGACATTCTCTGTGTGGATTTGGAGGGGACTCTTCCCCAAGGGTCCTTTCCCAGCAGGAAAGAAGGGACTGCTGAAATGAAAGCCTTGGCAATGTGGTGGAAGAGAAAGAACACAGAATCTGAAGCCAGCAGGCCTGTGTTAAAATCCTGGCTCTGCTGCTTGCCCCTTGTCTGACCTCTTTGGGCCTCAGTTTCCTCATCTGTAAGATGGGAAATCAAGTCAGATGGTCTCTGAGGTTTCATCCAGGGCTAAATCCTATGGTCTTACTCTCTTTCCCCACCCCTTCTTTATCTCCCCCTCTCTCTGCAAGTTAGCATGAGAGTGATGAAGAAGGGTGTCTGGAGACACCCTGCCTCTAAGAGAGAGGAAAGAAGCTGCTGTGATCAGAGCCTTGGCAGTGCAGTACAGAGAAAAGAACACTCCATTTAGACTCAGGGCTGTGGTTCAGATCTCAGCTCCATGGCTTACAAATCGTGGGGTTGTAGACAAGGTACTTCCCCTTTCTGGGCAGCAGATTCCTCCTCTGTAAACTGAAGGGGTGAAACTATATGGTCTCTTAATCCATTTCAGTTCTAAAATTGTGTGAACCCCCTGAATTGTAACAGCACCATAGAGGACTTTAAGCTGTCATCTTAGGAAGAGAAGAGAGCACAGAGATCTGGCAGATGGGGAGGCTGAGTCCCACATGGACCTGACAAGCAGAAGTCACGCTTCTGTCCGTTGGACCACTTGCTCTCTCTCATTTGTCTGCTACCCTAGGGAGTGTCTTCAAGGTCCAGAGGTCTGGCGAGAGGATAAGGACTTCTCTTTTTCCTGTTACTTGAGCCCCCTCATGGCCCTTTTCAGGTGCCCTCATCTTTACTAAGAAGCCAAGAAGAGATCCATTGCCTCCCAGAGCATTTCCTTCTTTTTTAGGAGGGAAAATGGGTATGGGAAAGGGGAAGGATTCTTCTTAGAAGAATTCCAATAACCCATTTTCTTCTACCAGGGATGGTTAGGTGGCACAGTAAATAGGGCACCGGCCCTGGAGTCATGAGGACCTGAGTTCAAATCTGGCCTCAGACACTTGACACACTTACTAGCCATGTGACTTTGGACAAGTCACTTAACCCCAGTTGCTCTCCAAAAAGCAATATACATATATACATATATATATATATATACATATATATTTCTCCCCATTTTTTTCTACCAGCGAAAACATAGGAAGGTGAGGGTAGGAGAGGCAGTGTTCCTGGGAACTATGTATAATAATGAGAACTGTCCCAAAACACTTTCTTCAGGGTGCCTGAAATTTAAACATCACCAACCACTGTGTGCCTTGGGATTCAGTGTGATCTAGTTCCCCTGCTAACAGGGAAAGTCTCTTTAGCTCCCTCACATCAGGAAGAAGGGAAAGCTTCTCTCCCAGAGATGAGTCCCAGGGCAGTAGGTAGACAAGCAGGTCAGAAGGTATTTGGGGGGAGCCTTATGGACCAGCTATAAGGAATTCACAGAGTGTGAAGGGAAGCCTTTGCAGTGAGTCATTCTGTAGGTGAGATTATGTCACAGGGATCTGTGTCACTGTGGGTGGGGCAGAATGAGGCGCAGAGAGCTGGAAGGGGCACGATGAGTGCCCCAGCAGACTGGAGCAGGAGCCGGCTGGCCAAGGAGGCTGTTGACTCTCAGTTATCTGCTTCGCAGGTTACCCATGGCGAACATTTGAGCCCAAGTTGCCTCCCTGCCTCCGTTCCGCACGCTCTCGCCGCCCAGCCCCCGTGGGCCTGGGGGACGCAGACTCAATGGAACCCCAGCGTGAGCCACACAGTATTAGGAGGGTAAATCTGCTGCTTTAAAAAAAAAAATGTTGCCCTGGGTTGCACCCTAGAATCCCATGGGAATGACTTTGGGAGAGATCATGTGCTGGTTTGGATTATGTGCAGCATCTCTCTCCTTGGATAATAGAGAGTTGGAAGCACAGCCCTCAACAATGCCAGGCAGGAGCTATTAGTTTAAGGATCATCTTATTCTTTGTCCTTTTCCACCCTCATCCCCACTGAGAAATCAACCTAAAGTCTCTTTTTTCCTTGTCCCCTGACTCTTTCAGTCCCACTCCAGTCATAAGGGGAAAAGGAATTGATTTTTAGAAAAAGAGGTCAAATATGAGGGAAGAGTAAAAAGGAATGCAAAAGAGACCCTGATAGGTCTCATCAGAAGCATTCTCCCTTCTCTACTCCCAATTTCATTGTCCAGCTATGCTTTTTGACTGTACTGTCCTCCAGACCCTGGACAGAAAGCATCTGTTACTGTAAACTTGGGTCTAGGATCCAGGAATCTCAGGGTTAGTTCCATGAGCTAGATACACATGGAATAGGGGCTAAAGTACTTGGACAAGGGTCCCAGAATATGAAAGGGAAGGTCACAAAGTTGCATCATAAAGACTTTGGTCATACTCTGTCCCCACACTTAATAGAGGCTTAAAATTTTAAAAAATTTTTTTAACCTTTAAGAATTTTAAACTTTTTTATTTTAAATTAAAAAAATAAAAAAACAGGGGTGGCTAGGTGGTGCAGTAAATAGAGCACCAGCCCTGGAGTCAGGAGGACCTGAGTTCAAATCCAGCCTCAGACACTTAACACTTACTAGCCGTGTGACCTTGGACAAGTCACTTAACCCCAGTTGCCCCTCCAAAAAAAGCAAAAAAAAAAAAAATTAAAAGACAAGGAAAAACTACCCTTTTCTTTTACCCAAAGTAGGTGAATTTGTGGGATTCTTCAAAATTTTCTCTGCCCTTATTGCAACCAGCAAGGCAAGCTTGCTGGAGAACATGTGCCCTGACGCCTTCCACCAATGTAATAGCCAACATCCCCATGTCCAGCTTTCCTTAGAGCTAGCCCAATAAAACGTGCCCTGTGATGGAATAGACATCTTGGAAACTTGGGTATGGTCACTGTCTCTGTCCCCAGTGACCTTCCAACTCTTGAGACAACTTAAATCAACGTCATCATGACCATGGAGTGTTCTGGGATGAAGGCCAAGGAAGCAAAATCCACCCCCTTTGTCTTCTGCCTGAATCCCCATAAAGTATCGTGGCTTCCTAGAAGGCCTGATTTTGCCAAAGACGCATCTGTGTATGCTGAAAAAAGCCTTGAATTTAGAGGGGCAGGAGATAAGGCCTAGTCCTCACTGACTCTCATTGTGACTGTAGGCAGATCCTATCTCTTCTGTGGGCCCCAGTTCCCCACCTGTAAAATGGAGAAATTGTACTTGCTGATTCCAAAGGACCCTTCCCATTCTGATTGGAGTCCCCGTATCAGAGCGGAAAGGACGAATATGAGGAATCCAGTAACACTAACTGTGCTCCTGTTACATGGGACATGTTTTATGTAATTGTCTCACCAAGGTGGTGAGTGTGTCATTGCAGGGATTCTTGTTTAGGTACGGATTCAGTTAGCAGACCCCTCTAATGCCTTTCAACTCCAAAATCCTGGGAGGTCCCTGTTGGAACAGAGAAAAATTGAAAAGTGAATGTAGATCATATCATCTATAATGTTAATGGTGATTTTTGTGAAAAGGGTTTCCTCCTAACAGACAACTGAACCTTTGGTTGGCAGGCAGGGCACACTTCCATCATTTAGAGCTTCTAGAAGCAATAGGAGGAAGTTATGGAGGGGTACATTTGGACTTGACAGAAGAAAAAGAGAGCTTTCCTAGAGGAGAATGAGCGATCTTGGAAGTAATAGGTATGCCATCACTTCAGCAAAAAAAAAAAAAAAATTCAGCATCAACAAATAGACATCATTAGAGGTCTCCAAGTAGAGGCTAGTTGATAACTTGTCCAGGCTATGTAGAAAGGATTCCTCTTCAGACACAAGTTAGACTAAATGACCTGAGTTTCCTTTGAATTCTGAACTCCTCTGCTTCCGTAAACTTCACTTTTAATAAAGGGCTTCTCCATTTCTTCTCATTTTGAATAATTCCTACTTGCTAATAAACCAGATACTCCCTCCCTCTCCCCCCGCTTCCCTCACCAGTGAACTATCTTATCTTTCTTTGTCCCTGTGTGTCTTCCCAGCCTGTGCCCTGCTTTTGGTCATGACATCAAAGAGAAACCTTCCTGGTCACTCTGGCCCTCCCCAGGTAGTTTCCTCCAGGGCCTGTGCCATTGTCATTTCCCAACCCAGCATGGACCTTTCTCTCAAATTGGAGTCTGGAGGTCTCTTGTTCCCCCGATCCCCAAATATACATACCTCTTAGCCTGTGGAAGTTACTGCCAATGGTCTATCTGGCCATGATTTCACAGTGTGACGACACTTTCAAACATCCATTCACCCTGGGGCTCTAAATTTCCAGACAAGTACTCCTTTGACTGGGATAACTGAAATGTGTATTTAAGCACAAACTTGCTTTAGTCTTCTCACTGATGGTGGAAACCATATGCCTGAATTAACTTAACCTTTTCTTGATAAGCCAAGGTGGTCATTAGGAATACCAGATTTTTGTTCTCTCTTCTGTGATAGTGAGGTTCTTACAGAATCTATTGAAGTCCATTTATTCTAATACTGGTGGCCCCAGGCTGGTGTGGACTTTGGTGATCTTGGGTCTTTCTGTTAGTCTTTACTTTCAGTGTACCTTCCTTGAGCAGCCTTTCCCCTTCCACTTTTCTAACTTGGAAGCTACATCATAGGATTTGGAGTCAGAAGAGACCCAAGAGACTGTAGGATCTTGAACACAAGTCAGTGATGCTCTTTGATCCTCAGTTTCTTCATTTATGAAAAAAGAAGATTGGACTAGATTTTCTTTAAGGTCATTTCCAGCTCTAATTGTTATGATTCTCAAATCTAAACTTCAGGGAAGGAAACAAATGCCCACATAAGGGAAGGAATTTGCCCAAGGGTAGTACAAGTAGTAAAAGGCAAAACCAGAATTCAAACCCCAACCCTGTTATTTTAAATCCAGTGCTTCAGGCCTGTCATAATTGTGTGTGGTCTAAGAATCAGTACACTTGAATTTAGGAGCTCTTTTGGTAGAAATTATTTATTGATGTTAATATGAATATTAATTACTTTTCTACTATAAATGTTTAGTGACTAGGATCCAGAATCTAAGGAAGCAGAGCTTAGGGAACCTAAAGCAGGGCAAGCTGGTAGAACCATTGAGCTTAGAATCTATCAAATATTTCTTTATTGCTAATGAACTGAAGTTAATGGGTAATGTAAGCTTTGACACAGGCTTCATGGATTCCATAGGTTTAAAACTAGAAGGGTTCTTCAAAACCATTTAGTCATCCTTCCCACTCTTATTTCATAAATGATAAAAATGAGGCCCAGAGAAGGGGGAAATTATTGTGTAGCAGAAAAAATTAGCACTCTGCTGCTGACTATTGGAGGGATCTGATTGGAGTCAACTAGACTGGCTTCAAAGGTGACGAGAGCCCCCCATCAAGAAGTGACCAAGCCTAGAGCAAGCTCAGAACCAAAGACAAAGAAGCCAAGCTTCACCATGGAATAGAAACCCCTTCAGAAGTGCTGGTTACAGTGGAAGTGAGATTGGCCCCAAACTGGACCATCCAAACCAACAGGTTCTAAAACAAGAGGACTCTGACCATGCCCAAAGAACTTAGAACTTCTGGGCTTTGGGGTTTGATTCCTTTCTCTACCATCTTCTAGCCAAAGTTTGTCTCAGCTGATCTCTGGGGGACGTATACAGTGGGAGCCTAATACAGTGAAAGGAGTCTGTGGTCTCCATATATCTGACTGGAATCAGAAGACCAGGCCTAAGTCTCCTCTGGGCCACTGATTGTTGTCTGACCTTAGCCAAATCATTTTACTTCTGAGCTTCAGTTTCCTCATCAACAAACTGGGGATAATAATACTTGTACTTCCTGATTCCTAGGCATCTTGTGAGAATGAGATTGTATATAGAAAGCAATTTATAAACCTTAAAGCATTGTAGAAATAGAAATCACTATTTTAAGGGGTAGACAAGTTTGTTCTTGCTTTGAACAAGAGAACCAAGGATCTTAGAGACCCTGAAGACTAGACATAGTGTGGCGGAAGACCTGGGCCTGTTAGGGAGGGAAGAACCAAGCATAACTGCAGCATTTCTTCATAGTTATTACTGGTCTCTTTCCCTTTCTGCTTGGAGCTTTCCCCCACAGTTCAGGTTAAGAGCCTTCTGGATGAAGGAAAAGGCAAAGGAAATCATTTGTGGCTTTTATGACCTCGTTTAGGGCTAACCTGAGGTCTAATTGCTTACTTCTCAGGTGTCACACGGGATTTGGGAAATGGGACCTCTGGCTGACTGAGGAGTTCTTGGCATTCAAGCTTGGGAAGAAGCGATGGTTTATCATAGCTCTCCTCCTTCTGCCTCAGATGCAAAATGGCAAGGAAAATCAAAGAGGTCTCTGAAGAGCCAGAGCTACAACTGTGACCATTTCCACTCTCCCCACTTCATTCAATGATTCTAGGGCTGATTTTGTATTAGCAGTAGGCAAAAGGAAGGACCTCTACTGGGACTGATCTCTGGTGATTCACCAGAGATGAATATCACACCTTCCATCCATACCTAATAGAGAAGGAGTAGGTGTTTGAGCCAACTCCGCTTTGCTTTCAGTGGCGGAGTACCATTGTCAGACCAGCCCGCCACTTTTTAGAACCACAGTGCAATAGGGAAAATAGCCAATAGCATAAAGAAGCTAGAGTAACTTGGATTTTCCCTCGCAACTTC
>JAQQSW010002446.1:0-14956 GCA_028646575.1 Pseudocheirus occidentalis
ATAGATAGATAGATAGATAGATAGATAGATAGATAGATGGATGGATGGATGGATGGATGGATGGATGGATGGATGGATGGACGGACGGACGGATGGACGGACCGACGGACAGACAGACAGACAGACAGACAGACAGACAGACAGACAGACAGATAGATAGATAGATAGATAGATAGATAGACAGACAGACAGGATAGATAGATAGATAGACAGACAGACAGACAGACAGATAGATAGATAGATGGATAGATGATAAGATAGATAGATAGATAGATAGATAGATAGATAGATAGATACATACATACATACATACATACATACATAAGTAGATAGGTAGGTAGATGATAGATAGATTATACATCTTATTTATACATAATTGTTTGTACATTGTGTCCCCCATTAGACTGAGTCCCTTGAGACAGGAAATGCTTTGGCCTTTCTTTGCACTCCTTGTGATCTGCAGCTAGCATACAGTAGGTACTAAACAAATATGTATTGGATGACATTTGACTGATTCTGATTCTGGATTTGCCATTATTTCTCCACTACACCATCTGCTTCTGAGGGCCCAGTGTAGGAGCAGAGCCTACTGGTGAGGAGAGGGGAAGGGTGGGTCAAAGAGAGGGAGGATGTCTCTCTGAAAGGCTCTAGTTCTTCTTCCCCGAACCCCACCCCTAGGCACAACTTCCTTGTCCTTTGTCCCACCAGGCCCTTCTAAAAAGGAGCCATGCTGATAGAGGAGGCATTTGATAAATGTGCATTGATGGATTTTCCAGAAAGAAAGTTGAAGATGAACTGATTGAAAGACAAAAATTTTCCTGTTCACTCTATGCATGGTACACATTAAGATTTATTTGAGCAGCCATTTTTCTAAACCATCCAAGGGAGTTGAGAGAGATGCCACCTGGAGAACTCTGCTCAATAACTTCTCTATTATTTTTATTGATCCTTTTTAAATAAAATAAGAGAGTTCAATTGATTTAATACAACAGGGCTTAAAGATACCTTCTTGGTTTGCTTGGCACATTTTAAGGAAGGAATTTATTTTCTAATGGATGTAAATCCCTGATATATAACATTTAATAAAGATTAGACTTGTGTCAGAAACATGTAATAAATGGCACGAGATTATAGGCCTGTGACCTAGAGCTCTGCCTGAAATTCAGAACAAAAAAGAAATCCAGATTATAACAAGGAGGGTAACAATTCATAACACTAGAAGTGATGTGATAAAAAGGTGTCAGAGAATCATAGAACTGGAAAGGACTTTCTGAGGCAGCCCGTCCAACCGTACCTGATCCAAAATCCCTTCTACATCTTTATTAGCTTGATGACTTCCAAGTAAGAGGAACCCACCGCCTCCCAAAGCAGCCTATTACCCTGTTAGGTGATTCTTGTTGTTAGGAAGTTTTGTTATTGTAGTTTTTGCTGTTTCCTGGTATCAAGCCTCAATCTGCCTCTTTGCACCTCCATAATAGCTAGCACTTACACTTTACAAATATTATGTCCTTTTATCCTCCCAACAACCCTATCCCCATTTTACAGATGAGGGAACTGAAGCAAATAAAGGTTAAGTGACTTGCCCAGGATCACACATCTAATAGATGTCCGAGGCCGTTTTGAACTCAGATCTTCCTGACTCCAGGCACAGGGCTCTATTCACTGCGCCACCTAGCTGCCAAGAAGACTTGAGAAGATACAAGACAACTCTCTTCAAGGATTTAAAGATGTAGCATGTAAAAGATGGATTAGGATTTTTTCTGCTTTGGCCCTAAAGGACAGACCAGGAGCAAAACGTAGTAGCTGAAAAGGGACAAATGTAAGCCTGAGGTCACTAAAAGTCTCCCTAACGTTAGAATTGTCCAGAAGTAGTATGGGCTGTCTTGGGTAGAGGGAGACCTTCAAATGAAGGTAGGATGACTCCTTACTCAGGTGTGATGCAGATAG
This sequence comes from Pseudocheirus occidentalis, assembly GCA_028646575.1. NCBI lineage: Eukaryota > Metazoa > Chordata > Mammalia > Diprotodontia > Pseudocheiridae > Pseudocheirus > Pseudocheirus occidentalis. The sequence continues at coordinate 1,948 of JAQQSW010002446.1, forward strand.
GATTTATTTTCAAGTGTGTGTTTATATTTCATAAGTATTTATATTCAAGGATCGATTCAAGCAGGGAAGGCTTCCAAGGTCCCTTTCAGTTCTGAGCCCTGTGATCATGAAAAAGCATTTTATTTATCTTTTCATTCACTTCCTAAATGTAAACCTCAATGAATAAAGTCCTGATGGTGCCCAGGGACTAAAGTTATAAGCCCCTTTTTCTTCCAGTCTTTGGAAAAGGGAGATCTATTCCTACCTCATAGGGTCATTAGCTGTCATCACTGTGCCTTCGGGCTGCTGAAGGAAAAGTATGGGGAGCATAGTATTTCCTCATAAGAGCAGTCCCTCAAGATATTCCATAAGGATCCAGAACTGGAAGGAACCTCAGAGGCCAACTGATCCAACTCCTCCATTTTATAGGTGAGGAAACTGAGGTGTGTGGATGTTAGCTGACTTGTCCAAGGTCACACAGGTAGGAAGCATCATGGTGTCACAAAATATCAAAGCCAAATACACCCTCAGGAACCATGTAGTACAACCTGCAACTGAACAATTATCTCTCCAATATCTCTAAAAAGTGGTCATATCCTTTTCTGAAAGGATTAAGGGACGGAGTACAGAAGTGTGATTCCAATATTGGGAGAGGACTCCCAATGTGGAAACTCCCTCTAACCAGGCAAACCAACAGTGCAATCATGCCTTCTCTTTTGAGTTGCATAAAACACCTGAAAAAACTTTTTACTAGCATGCGTCAGTGGTAAGACTTGAACTTTGGCCCTCTTGGCTCAAAGATGCTCTTCTTATCCACCACACCATACTACCCTTCTCACATGTCAACAAATCAAATCAAGAGATATAAATACTGGAGACAAATACAAGCCAAAACAAAATCTTCGCTACCTTCAAAGAGCTTCCACTCTAATGAGAGAAGATATCATCTATAAAACACATAAAAAAGAAGTGAAGGGGAAGAAGGAAATGCCTGTGATGGGGCCATTGTGATGAAGTCCAGAGGGTCAACTGTAGGGGTCACCAATTTTTAATACAAAGAATTCTTGTGTTATCTCTCTACCAAAAACCTGTGACTCATCCATGTCTAACAGGACCGCAAACCCCCCTGTATGGATGATTGCCTCATCTTGTGAGGATGAGAGTGTAATCATTCTCTATTCAATCATCATTAAATGATCCTCAATCTATTTTCCTCCTATCTATATGTCTCAGTGCCTACACACATAAAAGTCATCAGGCCAAGAGGAAAATGTTTTATTAGTGTTCTTTCCATATCCCTCCAGAGGTTTGCAAAGATTAGGCTACTTCTGTAGAATACAAACTAGCCTCCTGATTTCTTGATGGTGAGGTGTTACTTGGCACACACCCTGTTTTCAGACATTGTAGAATTTTGTGACATTGCTTCAGTAGCAGAGGGAATTGTAGATGTCAATGCTACAGAGTTTTATTAAGTTTATGGAACAAGTTGGAGGCATGGACTGAGGTAGGAGGCAAGCTAGGCATAGAATGGGGAGAGTCTTGGCCTGTTTAGCCAAGAACCTCCCTTCCCTGGCCACCCCAACTCTTGCAGATGCTGCATCCCACAAATAGAATGCAAGCCTCTTGAAGACAGTGGCTATTCATTTTTGCATGTGCATCCCCAGAACCTAACATTGGGCTGGCATCAAATAAAAGTTTGTTGATTAATTGATCTGGAATCTATCCACAGATCCCCAAGTTGAAAACTCCTGATCTAGTGTAATCCTCTCATTTTACAGATGAGAAAACTGAGGCCCAGACAGGTCAGGTAGCTTTCTTGAGGTCACACAGGGAGTCAGGACTTGAGTCCAAATCTCAAGACTCCAGATCCAGAGTGAACTCTCTACTATGAACATCTCCTCATTTATGAAATGGGGATAATTTCTACTATCTCTGTGAGACTTAGCGGGGTTGTAAAGTCCACAATATCAGAATGCCCTTTGGAAACCAAGTGGCAATAGCTGAGCAGAAGAGTGGATAAATACATGCAACTGCTGGTATTTCTCTTGTTCATGCCTCCAGCTCCATCTCTGAAGTTGAACATCTCCAAATTCCTTCAGGAATAGCTATTTACAGGATCACTCTGGAAACCTGTGAATCAGTCTGTATCTTCTAGGCTGCATCCCCAGCCAAGGGTAACCAAACTTTCCAAGAAACAATAGATCCATTCAAAGGACTTTAAAGGATCACTCCCTTCCAGACCGGCCTTGCACACAGATGGGAAGGCCAGCTGCCCAGTCATGTGATTGAAGAGATGAAAGTCCTAGCTAACCGTAAAGATCTGCTGCATAGACCTACCACAGGCCTGCTCTAGCTTCCCATAGAGTATACAATGAGATAATATTTATAAAGCGCTTAGCACATAGTAATCCTGCACTTAAAAAATGATGTTCCCTCCTTCTTTTCCCCATATAGTATCATAGAAGGTTAACTGGAACTGGAAGGACCTGGCTTACCTCAAGTCTCAGTTAAAATTCTACATTCTGCTAGAAACCTTTCCTGATTCCCTTAAATATTAGTGCTTTCTCTCTGAGATTATTACCTCCAAATTACCCTTAATATACCTTGTATATATGTATATATACAATATGTATATTCTTAGATATGAACATATACTCATACATATATACATACATTAACATATAGCTATTTACATGTTATAGCCTTCATTAGATTATGAGCTTCTTGGGACCAAGGACCATTTTTGCTTTTTTTTTTGGAGGGACAATTGGGGTTAAATGACTTGCCCAAGATCACACAGCTAGTGAGTGTTAAGTGTCTGAGGCCGAATTTGAACTCAGGTCCTCCTGACTCCAGGACCAGTGCTCTACTCACTGCACCACCTAGCCACCCCTATTTTTGCTTTTCATTGTAACCCCAACACTTAGCAAGCACCTGACCCATTGCAGGCTTTCAATAAGTGCTTATTGGCTTAATTTATTGTCTTGAAAGGGTAGACCTTATTAAAGGAGAAATAGAACACACAAAACACAGTGAGAAGCAACCTTATGATATAAGAAACTATGGGTTTAGGATAACTATATGAATTAGAAGGAGAAAGAGTGGCTTAAAAATTGCATGAGGATCAATGGAGATAGAAATAAACAGATCTTCTTGATTGCAGTAAATTGACATTATTATTATGGCCAATTGACAGTCACTGTCAATTTACTATAAATTATTGCAGTAAATTGACATTTACTACAAACCACCTAGACAGTAGAAGGAAATAGATGAATAATCAGGAAATTGATCACAAACAAGGCAGAGAGACAAATTATAGTAGTAATGGGGGGCAAGGATTCAATTACTCAAACATCTACTAGAATACTAAGCCTCTACAAAATCAAAGCAGCTAATTAATTCTTGTCTTGACAATGATCATTTCATTCTTCAAAATGGAAAGGAAATGATGAAGAGATCTGATTTCCTGGACCTGATTCTTACCCAAAAAAGGATATATCTATGAAGTAGAAATATTGGGAATCTTGGGAAGAAGTGACAATCTTAGAATTAATGATAAAGCACTCACTCATCAGAGGAAAAATACTCACAATAATGGTCAGCTTGTGCTGACATACAGGAGAAGCAAACCAAGCTTCCAGCTACCATCAAGAGACATTCCATGAGAATTGTGTTGCTTGAAAGCAAGAAGGGTAGCAGTAATTGGGCTGAGGATCTTCAGGCTGTAGGGTCATTTCCCATATCCTTTCCAGAAACATTCCATACTTTTGAAAATGATAATAAAATGGAGTGCCAAAGAAGAAACTATTTTCTACATCCATGACCTTGTCCTAATGTGAAATGAGTGTGAGGTTATTGGTCTAGACCCTTCTGACAGGTGACTTTGTACCTCTAAGAAAATGTGTCTGCACTTTCTTTGAAGCACTAGGAGTTATCCAAAAAATAAGGAAGAAAAATTTTTTTTAAAAAACATATAGGTAACCACTGGAGTTAACACAATTCTAAAACAGGATGGTGAGGGAGTGGGAAGGTTTTTAATAAAATAGCCACAATTTGTAGAAATGCAAAAGGAGGCACTTTGAGACTTCACAAAGCATGTGGGTGGAGGAATGTTTATGAAAACATCTTTCAGAGCTTTGGTCTCTTTTATTTAAAGTATTCAAATTAAGCTTTGGTTTCCAGTTCTCATAACCTATTCGCTGGTGGCATATTAATTTCAGTGGGAACTGAATCCTTAACAGGAATAGTGAATATTCACAGATGAGCATGGAAAAAGAACTTCCTGAAAAATTATCCCCCAGGGCACCAATATCAGAGAGATGAGAAGTTGTTTGATGTTACGCATGAGTAAGGACTCTTCAGCTCTCCAGTGGATGACCACCCTTTAGACTTCACCATCACCCAGAACTATATCACCTCCAAGATCCTGACCTCTGAAATGAACTTGTCTGACCACAACTTCCTGTTCTTCCACCTCTCTCACAGCCTCACTCCTACTCAAACTACTCTCTGTCCTCAGTGTAACCTCATGTCCCTTCATTGCTCTCAGATCTTCCAGTTTTTCAGTCTCTTTTCTGGCATCCATCCCCTTCCAACCTAGTTTGAATACCACACGTGGTCAGCCACTCCAAAAAGTCACTATCCATTGGCTTAGACTCTCTCATTCTTTTGACCATCCACCATTTTCACCTCACCACATGGTAGGTGATTAATAAATGTTTGTAGATTTGATTTGATTTGAGTATACTTCATTGGATACACATCAACTATTCTTGCTTCTGAGCTTCTTTGAGTCTCCAGGGAAACTAACAAGTCAATGATTGGATCCATAATTAGCTCACAGAAACTCAGTACAGGAATGGATCTCAATGGGCATCTTGTTCAACCTGCCCTTAAATAAATTTGTATTTCCATCATATTTAACAGTTATTTGAATGGATCTATGATTTTATCCTTTCTTGAATTCCCGTCACATACATTCATGCCTATATATCCTATGCAACTTGAATCTGTGTTCTCCCCCAAAGTTTGCCAAATGTGGTCCACCCAAAATACTCAGGGTCTTTCTTTCTCTCTCCCAACAATGTGAGGATACCAGTGAAGGATTCAAGTCACCCATCCATTATCCCCTACTGTAGCCATGGGACTAGTCCACCATCTCTTTCTGTCATTTCTTTATGCCCTTCAGAGTTCCTAACTCCCTATGTGTTGCAGCTAATGCCCACTCACCGTGCATCTCTCTATTGCCCTCTGTGGGATGCTTATCTTTGGCTCTTCAGAGGCAGTAGGAGTCCAGTTGTACATGCTATAGAGCGGTGGTTCTCAGCCTTCCTAATGCTGCAACCCTTTAATACAGTTCCTTATGTTGTGGTGACCCCCAACCAGAAAATCATTTTTGTTGCTACTTCATAACTGTAATTTTGCTACTGTTATGAATATTAATGTAGATATCTGATATTCAGGATGCATTTTCAATGTTACAAATTGAACATAACCCACAGGTTGAGAACCGCTGCTATAGAGCAAAACCAGTATATGTTTCCTATTCCATACACATTACATATTGTGAATTTGCATACATGTGACTACAGCTTCAGGGAATTCATTACTTGCGCTGATCAGGACCTGCCTATCTAATAAGAATATACGAGATTATACATAATATGCAATATATACTATTATATTGTTGATAATATGATAATAACCTCAAAACAGGTTATTGGCAGAGGGAGTTTCCTCACTTAGATTTCCCTTCACCAATAAAATCATAGGTCTGGCCCAAGAAAAATTTGTAACTATGCATTAAATCACACAGGGGTCAGCTAGGTGGCATAGTAAATAGAGTGGCAGGTCTGAAGTCAGGAAGACCTGAGTTCAAAACTGTTTGACCTTGGGCAAGTCATTTGACACTGTTTGCCTCAGTTTCTCCTCTGGAAAATGAGCCAGAGAAAGAAATGACAAAGCATTCCAGTATTTTTGTCAAGGAAATCCCAAATGGGGTCACAGAGAGTTGGACATAACTGAAATGACTGAACAACCACAAAAAGACTCAGATAGCCTAGACCTTGGTATAGGGAACTTCCAGGTGAGAAAAACTCTCTTTTAATGGAGATTGGCACCCCTCTGCAACTTACAGTCTTAGAGAGTCACTTATCTTACTTGTCCAGTGGTGATTCAGCCTTTGTTCAAAGCCATCCCAAAATAGCCATTCCACTTTTGGTCACATCTCTTGTTAGAATGTCCCTAGGTCAAGCTTAAATCTGATTCTTTGCATTTCCTACCCATTGTACCTGGTTGGGCTCTCCTCTGGTCAAGCAGAACACAGATAATCCTGTTCTGTTTTTTCTTTTTCCATGTGATAGTCAAATGCTTTCTACAGTTGAAAACAATAATCTCAACTCTACCCATGTCTTCTCTATCCTACTGTAATTTCATAATACCATCCTCCAAAGCTCATAGACTATGACTTTAAGGTCCTTTACCATCCCCTGGGCACTTCCAAGCTTATTAATATCCTTCTTAAATGTCCCACCCAGCACTGTACACAGTACTCTAGGTGTGTTCTGACCAAGGCAGAGCACCATGGGATTCCATCACCCTGAATCCTGAGCCTTTTTAAAAATACAAATCCTTTTGTTATTCCAACCTTGACAAATAAACAACACAGTTAGTTATTTCCATATACAAAGAAGACAGAAAAGAGAGTATTGTACATGAAACCAAAAGTGTTGATTATACAAGCAAAGAGTTCCAAACTTATACCACTCTGTGCCTAAAATATAGTAACTATAAATAGAGAGATAAAAAAATGAATGAATGTGTGAATGAATAAATGGATGAACAAATAGATAAATGAATGAATAAATGAGTGAACAAATCAACAGAAAGATAGATAGATAGATAGATAGATAGATAGATAGATAGATAGATAGATAGATAGACAGAGACAGACAGACAGACGGTTGGATGGTTAGATAGATAGATGGAGAGAGAAAGAGATATGGATGGATGGATGGATAGATAGATAGATAGATAGATAGATAGATAGATAGATAGATAGATGGAGAGAGAGAGATGGTTAGATAGACAGATAGTTAGAGAAAGAGAGAGAGATGATAGATGAGAGAGATATGATGGATAGATGGATGGGTGGATAAATAAATAAATGGATGAATGATTAAATGAGTAAATGAATGCATGCATGAACAAATAAATAAATGCTTGAGCAAGCAAATGAATAAACAAGTGAATGGATTAGTGGATGAATAAATGAATTAATTCATTAATTATAATTAAAATAACACACAATAACTATTTTCTGTTCTCCACTATACTTTTCTTAATGGGCCCTAAGTTCTCAGTAGCTATTTTAAAGCCAATTTAGCCTTTTTGTCTAGATGTTCACTACCAGTCCCATTACTGAAAAGGTACAGGGTCTAGAGTGGTAATTCATTGATATCAAGACCTCCCAAATAAGAAAATCCCCTGTGCTAATGCAGATTGGCACCCTTTCTGCTATAAGTGGCTTCTCTAAGGAGAAGCTGCTTGAACATTGAAAGAATAAATGATTTGCTCCCCCAGGGTTGCACACCCAGGTCTTCCTGTCTCCAGGGTCAGTTTTCTATCCACTATTTCATGGATGTCTTTTCTTTTAATATTATGTCCAAAACTATTGACACTCATCAAATTCAAGCTCACTAGACGATAGTTATCTTATTTCCAAAGGAGGTTATAAGAAGTCACTTCCATTTTTCTTTAACCTCTAATCCTACTCTTAAGTTCACCCCTCATGTGTAACATCATGTAACAAAGATTATACCTCCAGTGTGAAAACAGGGAATCTTGTGTCCTTGGAATTCACTAGTTTTCAAGAAATAGAGGGACAGGCTTTCAGTAAAGAAGACTCATGAGCGCTTTCAAGCAAGGACTTCCAGGTGTTATCTAATGGAGTCAGAAATGGAAGCTAAGAGATTATAGTCCAACTCTATCCTGTTGCACCAGCAAAAGATAAGAAATTGGTGACCATAAAGTACCAGAATCAAGAATTCAATGGAGTTCTTTAAACATGGATCTATACTGGGGATATCATCTCAGAACATCAGGAAAGTAATTGCATAGTGTGTTGAATGTGAAGTTAAACCCTTCCTTTGTTACCAATAGGAGAGAGAAAGAAGAGGTGGGAATAAAAGGAAGGTCAAAAAAAAGTTAAACAGCAGGAAGAAAAAACAGGGAGATGAGGTAAACAGGGAGGCTGGCACTCCTCCTTTATTCTTCCTTAAGTGATGCTCAATCTTCAGCTTGCTCTTCCTTGGGCCTCTGGGGAAAAAAGTTCCTGTGCCAAAAATAACAGTATTTGTCTTCTATAGAAAGTTCCAAGTGATTTCAGCTCAAAGAAACAGTGTCAACAGAAGGAGAAATTGGGTGGCAGAAAGGAAGGGGATTTAAATGACTCTACATTTGGGAAGAAGAGGTTTGGATTAGCATCTGCGGGAAATGAGATAACTAGGAAATTTGATTTTTGAGAAGCGGCAATAATTCTAGACATACCATTAAATCCAATCCAACAAGCATTTATTATGCACCACTATTTTCAAGTCACTGTGTTAGATGTTTGAGATACAGATGATAGAAAATAGTCCCTGCTTTCAGTGAGCTTGGGGGTCTTCATGGAGGCGGGGAGGGAGAGAAGGGGAGGAAGAGAGATTTAACAATAAAACAGATATAATAATTCAGGGAACATCCAAGAGGTTAGTTTGGCTGGAATACAGAGTATGCAAAAAGGAATAATATACAATAATGGTAACATACAGTAATAGAGTGTGTAAAAAGGCATAATATACAGTCTAGAAAGGTGGGCTAGAACCAGACTATTGTAATGGGAATCTGAAGATCTTTCCTGCCCCTAGACCCTTTGATAGGCTTAAGTGGCTCTGAGAATGTTCCCTGATTTGAAAGTATACTCTGCCCCATAATAGGCTGAATGTGGTCATGTGGAGCCTGTAGCTGGAGGTTCGTTTTTTGGGGAATGGCCACACCTTGTTACTTTGTAATTGGACAGTGGGTCAAGAGGGCTGACCCAGGAGAAGCCTATATATACGCCCTCATGTGAAGCTTTGCTTTGGGGCTCACTTTGAGAAGAGTTGTATGATTTGACCAGATGAGACTCTGGGAAGCCAGTGAGCTCCCCGGGCTTTGAAAAACCCAGATGTTGATGCTTCCCTCTCTGGTAACTTGAACAGGTAATGGATGTGATGGTCAGATGGTTGGAAGCCCATCTGCTGATCTGTTTCTTAGTCTACTTGTAACTTGTGCCTGTAACTTGTGCTTGTAACTTGTGTTTGTATTCTCTGGAGTTCAGGGTGCTGACTTTTTCCCCTGAACTAGGTAAATGATCTGTTTGTTTGATTAAATAAGATTGTTAACCCATTTTGAGTTGTTTTCCTTTACAAAAGCAGATCTAAGAACCTGTGCTAGCAGCTGCCCTAGGTATGCTGGGGTGCTTGTTGATACAACTATGAAGAACTTTAAATGCCAAACTGGGAAGGTTGCTTTCCTTTTAAGGACAACTTGGAGCCATAGGAGTCCCTTGAGCAGGGAAATGACATATTCAGACTTCCTCTTGAGGAACATTATTTTGATAGCTGTTAAAAGAACAGATTGAAGGTGAGGGAGTCTGGAAGCCCGACTTGGTTCTTAAGAAAGATTTCATAATGTCAGAGATTGCCATGAAAATCTAAACTTTCTCCCACTGGCAATGAAAGTCATAGAATGTCAAAGTCCATGTCTGGCAACCCAAACGTGACCAAGATGACTCCCAACCACAGGAATTCCCAACCTGAGGTGCATGAATTCCAGAAGGCTAGGAGCTTATCAAGAGGGTATGGGGAGGGGTGGCTAGGTGGCACAGTGAATACAGCACTGGCCCTGGAGTCAGGAGGACCTGAGTTCAAATCCAGCCTCAGACACTTAACACAAAAACCAGCTGTGTAACCTTGGGCAAGTCACTTAACCCCAACTGCCCTGCAAAAAAAAAGAGAGTATGGGAAATATTTGGTAATTAATTACATTATCTTATTAACATGAATTAATTTCTTCAGTTTATTTCCTATGTGCATAGGCAGGACAGCATGATAGATTTATTTTAAGGAGTCCAGACATCCATATGCAGACCAAGTGCATATTAATTTCTATTTGGCTTCAACAATATGTGCATCATATTTCATTGTATTAAGTAAACAAATAAACAAATATATCTTCAATAGAATGAAGAAATCATACATATATATGCATGGATATCTATGAATCATTTTCATTATATTATTTAATGATATATTAAAAATTAAAGACATTATTAGATGTTTCATTATTTACATTGTTATTATGTGATTTTTTTTTATTCTGGACCAGTGATTTCATTATGGAATTCCCAATGGGGAAACTCCCTTTGTCAATGTAGTTCAGTAACTCATCTGTACTTTCATAATCCTAGCATTGAGAAAGAACTTAATGACCATCTAGTCCAACACTTTCATTTTAAATAGATGAAGGACCAGAGGTCCAGAATCTAACTTGTTTGTCAAGGTCACAAAACAGGTAAAAAAATGGCAGTGCTAAGATTCTAACCCAAGTTCAAAGGGCTTCAAATTCAACTCCTACACCCTGTACTATGCTATCTATCAATTTAGAGTCTTTGAGAATATTCTAGGATTAATTCAAGGTTGCCAATGGTCACACAGGCTAATATGTATCAGAACTTGGATTTGAACTCCAAGGTCAACCCTTCTATCCATCATGTCACTCTGATATTTTTCTAAAGCACCAGTCACTAATAGTAAAAGGACTTCATGCAGGGTACCATGACCTTTGTTTTTTTAATATGAAGCACATATTCAACAATATTGGAAACCACTGTCTTAGGTCATATTGTCCAATGTCCTTTGCCAAAACACTCTGGAAATTCGACCCAGAAATACGACAAAAATGACAAACTAACCCACAAAGCCAAAAGCAACATTCTGTGCTGGGAGACTGTCTACCTGGATTACACCAGTACAACCAGGTTATCTTTTCTCAGGCATGGAATAATTACTTATGAAGTGAGGCAACCAGAGGGACATGTGCTGGTGAAATAGAACAAAAATAGATCCCATACAACTAAGCTCAAAGTAATTCATTCCCCTGTGGATTCTGCAGAAGACATCAGCCTGCCTCTCTCTCTGCCCACAAACCCAAGGAGTTATCCAGGAAATAACTGACAATTCTTAAGACGTACTAGATTCTTGTTAGCTGTCTCCTCTGCCCTTGGCTTGCCCAGGGAGCTGAGCAACTTTCAGACTTCTTCCATCATTCACATTAAATGTTAATTCATAGCCTCGCAGTATAGAAAAGACCTGAGGCCATCTAATCCAAGGTCTGCACAGTCAAATATCCTCTGGTCATCTATCCTCCACTCGAAAACCTTGAGTGAAGAGGAACTCCCTGACTCCAGAGGCAGCCCATTCCAATTGGTAACAGTTTCCATTGTTAGGAAGTCTTTCCCTACTTCAAGTGAAAAGTTACCTCTATATAACTTCCACCCATTTCTCCTTGTTCTATCTTCTTGGGCTAAACAGAAAACAGTCCAATTCCTCCTTGATTGGCAATGATTATGACTTTCTGTCTTCTCTTCTCTACGCTAATCACCACCAACTTCTTCAATTCACATACACATGGCATGAATATAAGACCTTTGACCATTCTGGTCACCCTCCTCTGGACACTCTCCAGCTTATCAATCTACTTCCTTAAAATATGGCTGCCCTTAAAATAAATAGAGCCCTTAACTTGGAGTTGGACCAGAGCATATGTGACAATTGCACCATCACTTCCCTAGACTTTTCACTGCAGAATTTTTCTTTTGAACATTCAATATATCCTTGTATCATCATGCCCTTCAGTCATCCTTGGCAGGAGCCTTTTAGCAGTTTGGGGGCCCTCTTGCCAATTACTAGTATCGGTGGCATTCTTTTTCTATCCAGTGGTACTGACCATTCATACTCCAGTCTTAACTTGTTTCTGTCAAGAGCCTCTAAATATTCCTTTCAAGCACCCAATACATCCATAGAGGGAAAAAATGTTCTCTACATTGAATAGAGTTGATATCTATCCTTTATTTCTCAAGAAATGAAATCATATATTCAAGGACAGAAAAGCCCCTTATATACCAAAATATTCATAGAAGCTCTCTTTGTGATAGAAAAAAACTAGAAAGAAAGTGAGGATAATGATAGAACCAGTTGTGTAACATGAAGGTCATGATAATTGTTGCATCTTAAGAGACAATGAAAATGAAAGAGTCAGAGAATCAGGGTAAGACTTACAGAGTCATAGACCTAGAGCCAGAAGGGACATCAGAGGCAACTGAGTCAACCCCCCTTTTGTATTTGTGGAAACTGAGATCCAGTGACTTGCCAAAAGTCACAAGAGAAGCACAATTTGAACCCAGGTCCACAAACTCCAAAACCAGAGTTTTACTTGCGTGTCACCTGGCTTCCTTGTACACCAGTTTGTGTAAGCTGATGCAGGGTGAAGAAAGCAGAACCAGGAGAATTATATACATAACGAAAACAATGGAAATGAAAAGATCTCTAAAGAGCAACCGAACGTTGATCAGTCATAATAACCAGTGCTGGTCCTATACAATGGACAATGAAATATACCTGTACTTCCCTCCCTTTGATGCAGAGGTAAAGGATTAGCACTGCAGAAAATTATAGACACTGTTGATTCACTCTGTCAATCAATACTTCTTAATTATTTATGTTGTCCCAAATGAACAGTTAGAAATATGATAGATAGAGATAGATAGATAGATAGATAGATAGATAGATAGATAGATAGATAGATAGATATAGATATAGATATATGGATAGATAGGTAAGTAGGTAGGTAGAGATATAGATAGATTTGTTTATGAGAGGAGAGGAGGGGAGGAAAGGAGAGGAGAGGAGAGGAGAGGAGAGGAGAGGAGAGGAGAGGAGAGGAGAGG
>JAQQSW010002447.1:0-14956 GCA_028646575.1 Pseudocheirus occidentalis
TTTTACTTGGTGATCTCATCATCCCCCATAGAATCAATTATTCTTCCTGTGCTAATAATTCTTACACCTCTTCAGCTCTGACCTCTACTTTTACATCTCCAGAGGTCAATTGAATACCTTGATTTGGGTGTCCTGTAATTGATGAGGTGTAGGCTCTGAGACACTCCACCCCCCTTTGAGCTCTCCTTGAATCTTTGAGGTACACACTCTGGGAAACCTCTTCAAGTCTGATTGAATCTTCAAGAGGAATTTCCAGAGGACATAAGTATTTCATTGTGGCTGGGCCCAAACCGGTTACTAGCCTGGCCCTCCATTGTCCATCTTCTTCCCATCCTGGAGTCTATCAAAATATCAATCCACTCTTGCATTGATCTCATTAACTCCACCTGAAGACCCTCCCCAAACTCATTACTGGAGTCTGACCTCATTGACTACTCCTGAAGACCCTCCCCAGGCTCCTCCTCTAGACCACTCCTAGATGAAGAGCCATCTTCCCTCCAGCTTCCTGAGAGCGTCATGAAATGGCCTAGCAGAGACTTGCTCTGTGAGAGCGCAACAGAATAGCTTAGCATAGATTGGTTCCTTAAGAGTCTACCACATATAGCAAACTTGAACATTCAATAAGCTTTACTTTTTGTTTGGCTGAGAAGATTTGAGTGGAATTCTTTCCACAGGACCTGGCATGTTGGTATTTTGGGGTCTCAGATAGCCCTAATCCTCTTTAGGTATCTCTTCATAATCATCTCAAACTCAACAAGTCCCAAATTGAGATCATTAACTTTTCCCACTTCCTAATTATCCAAGGGCACCACCATCCTTCCCCATATACTCCTAGGTGTCCTCCTCAACCTTCACTCTCTCCACTCCCATACTCAATTTCCTTCATACCCCCCCCCCTCCCCACAGTCCTTCTTCCCTTTTATGCCATCATCAGTCCTGGCCAGGACCTCATCTTCTCAGCCTGCAATGGACTTCCTACCTCAAGTCTCTCCCCACTGTCATCTGTCCTCCATTCAGCTTCCAAATCAATCCTCCCAAGCCCAGGTCTGGCCAGTGGCCTTCCCCAGGCCCATGCAGTGAAGTCCAGGGGCTCCCTCTTTAGCTGTTTATCTCTCCTGATTTATCAAATAATAATAATAATTTAAAAAATCTCCATTTGACTTTTAAAGCTGTGCACAACATGGTCCTTTTCTACATTTCTAACCTTGCACTGATATCAGTACCCTCACTGTTTCTTGAAAAAAAAATCCCATCTCTATTCTCCATGCCTTTTTATTGACCCTCCCTCATGCTGGAATGTTCTTCCTCATCCGCCCCATCCTTCACACCCCTGGCTAAGGCCCAGCTCAGTTCCACTCTCTGCAAGGAGCCTTTCCCAATCCTCCTTAATTCTAGTGGCTCCCTCTAAGATTGTCTCCAATTTATTTATTATTTTGTTTATATATTATCATTTTTGTATTGTACTATCAATCAGCTTATGAGCTCCTTTGGTCTTTGTTTCCCCAGAACTTAGTAGAGTGCCTAGCACATAGTAGGCTCTTTATAAATGCTTGCTTTTGGATTGTTGACTGACTTTGAGTTTGTGAACCTGGATCCATAGAAAAAGGACATTGTCCTAAAAAAATGGGGGGGGGATGTTGAGGAGACACTTGGGCATGAGAGAAAAAAACATATATTTTGGACATGTTTGGACACATTGAGTTCGAGCCTCCTGTAGGAAACCTGGTTTGAAATGTCTAAAATGAAGTTGATCATGTAGGAATGAAGTTTGAGAGAGAGTAAGGCTCTATAGATTGATGTGGGAGTGATCTGCATAGAACCCATGCATGTGCCCATGGGAGGTGAGGACAACACTGAGAGAGAGTATAGGAGAAGAGGGAAAAGTCTTGGAGGACACACAGTGGGGGGTGGGAGATGAATGATGACACATCAGAAGAGACTGAAGAGTTTTCTGATGGTAGAGAGAGAACCAAGAGGCAGAAGTGGCACAAAAACCCAGAAAGGAGAAAGTGTTTGACTACCAAATGCTGCCATGGAGAGGCAAACAGGCAGGGGCATTGAGATACACCCATCAAGTCTGGTCATTAACACATTTTAAGTACCTCAAGGAGAGCAGTTGCAGTTGAGTAATGAGGCTAGAAGCTGGATGGCAAAAAGTTGCGAGGTCAGAGAAGAGTAAGTAAGAGCAGTGAGTGTAGAAAGCCTTTGTAGTAGTTTAGCTGTGAAAGGGAGAAAAGGTATATGGTGGTATCTTGAGGAATGGCAGAGTCGTGTCAGGGGTTTTTAAGGGTGAGAGAGGAGCAAAGCACATGCCAGGAGATGGGGAGACATTGAAGACTGGAAGGAGATGTTTGTGAGGTCCTTCTGCTAGAGGATGTTGGAGGGGATGAAATCAAGAGAGAGACCAAGAGTTCATCAGAGACTGAAGTGAGAAAGAACAGTCAATGATGCTAGTGAGGTTGGCAGGAAAGAAATGGGGACTTAGAAAAAATAACCTCTGCTATCTCAGTGAAACATGAATCAAAGCCCTCCACAGAGAGCATCACTGAAGTACCTCAATAGGAAGCTTGAGAAGGTTTGGTACATCTTCCATTGGGAATGTAATAAAGAAGCAATTCAAGAGGAATAAAAGGGTTACCTTGCTGCAGTGAAGGCCCACCTGACATTAGATAATGAAAATTCATTGTGGTTTTAGGCAACACAGCTGAATGACTGAATTTCAGCACCATACAGTGGCACATGAAAAAAAAAGAACAGAGAATTCAGAAGACATCAATAGTCCAGGTCCGGGCAAGGCAAGAGTTGGCATAGACCAAGGGATTTGAGAGTAGAGGGCAGTATAATGCTGAACTTGTTAATTATTTGATGGAGAGATTGGGGATAGAAGAAAGGAAAGTCAGCTCAGAGATTCTCATCTGGGAGAATAAGAGAAGGTGAAAGGACAGGAGTTCCTGGGAGAATGGTGGATGAGTTTAGGAGTAGTAACAGATAGGGAAAGTAGAATGACAAAAGATCAGGGTCATATAGTGAAGGTTCAGATTTTGTGATTGTGGGCATGGCACATTTACGAATGATGCCTGGCATAGAGCAGATTCTTCAATCTGTTATAAGACATCTTTCTGCCTCCCCTCCAGTGTTCTCCCTCTGCTGATTACCTCCAACTTATCCTACAGATACATCACTTGTACCCAGGTGTAGACATGGCCGCTTCCCCATTAGACTGTGAGCCTTTGGAGAGAAGGGCCATCTTTCTTCCTTTCTTTGTATCTCCTGTGCTTACTACACTGGCTGATATGTAGCAGATGCTTGGTAAATGTTTATTGACTGACTAAATGAATATATGCTGAAAATGGGACCTAGATATGAAAGGTAAGATCTACATATAGAAGAAAGATGCATGACCAAACAAGGGATAGAGAATATCACAAAAGATAAAATGGATCATTTCAACTGCATAAAATTAAAAAGTTTTTCCCCCACAAAAAACCCAATGATGCAAAGATTAAAAGGAAAATCATTAACCGAGAAAAAAAATCTTTGCAGCAAAGTTTCTCTGATAAAAATCTCATTTCCAAGATAAATACATAAGAATAAGAGCCATTCCTCAATTGATAGATGGTCTAAGATTATGAACAAGCAGCCCTCAAGGGAAGAAACCCGAATGTAACCACACGGAAAAATGTTTCAAATCATTCTTAATTAACTCCTCCTCCTCCTTCTTTTCCTCCTCTTCCTCACAATCTCTTCTATCATCTTCCTCTTCCTCCTCCTGCTCCTTCTCTTGCCACTGCTGATTTTCCCTCCATTCCCTTGGAGCAGACCATCCTGGTGCTTCTTTTGTGAAGAGGCAGCTGAGGATACTCCCCCACTTGCGACGACAGATGAAAAGCCAAAGGAAGGAGTCAAGACTGAAAACAATGACCACATTAATTTGAAGATGGCAGGGCAAGATGGTTCGGTGGTGTAATTTAAGATTGAAACACACACCACTTAGTAAACTAATAAAAGCCTATTATAGATGACAGGGTTTGTCAATTGAGGCAGCTCAGATTCCAATTTGATGGCAATCGATCAATGAAACAGACACACCTGCACAGTTGGAAGTGAGGGATGAAGATACAATTGCTGTATTCCAGCAGCAGACAGGAGGTGCTTACTGAAAAGAGAATCTACAACTTGACTCTAGACCTGTGCTCCCATGGAAAACAATACATTCACAATTAGAAAACCAGCATTTGGTTCATCCACGTCTTGACTACTGCAGTATAGGTTTCTCTCTTTTTTGATTCCTTCCCCCATTCCTTTACTGTCCATAAAACAACAGGTGTATGTGCACAGGCATCATGGATATTTTTTAAACTAAACGATCAATAGTATGTTTTGATCAATATAAAATGGAGATGGGGAGGGGAAAAAGCAAACTGGTTCTGTGAAAATAGCCCTTTTCTCCAACAGTGGCGTGCTCATTCAACTTTTGTCTTTGTATAGCAGTAAGTTATTTATACCAGTAAGTTATTTTGCTCTCACTGTTTAACAACAACACTAATAAAATCTTTGCATACCTTGTTTGATTGGATAATTTCAATTTTTAATTTTATCATTGTAAAACCAAAGACGATTTTACAACTTTTTTTTTCCTATGTGGCTGTTACATGTCAGGCAATCTCTGTCTCTCAGTAGGGGTAAATTATCATGCAGAAATTGATCCTGCAAGTCAAATCACTCCTAATTAGAGAAATGCAAATCAAAACAATTCGGAGATTCTTCTTCACACCCATCATATTTGTAAAGATGACCAGAAAAAGAAAAGACAATGACAAATATTGGAGGGGCTGTGAGAAAATATGTACATTGAGAGGCTGTTGGTAGCTCTGTGGATGGGTACAATCATCCTGAAAAATAATTTGGAATTTTACACACAAAAAAGTTACTAAACAGTGCATGCCCTTTAACCCAGCATATCATTGCTAAGCCTATGCCCAAAGAGATCCAATAAGAAAAAAAGAAGATCCTATACACACACACACACACACACACACACACACACTTATAATAGCCTTTTTTGGGGGTAGGGAGGAAGGCAAAGCCATTGGATATAATAGCTTCTTCAAAAACTATTTCTTTATTCTTGAGATGTATGTGGTAGCAGAAAACTGGAAACTCAAGCAATGCTCATCGAATGAGGAAAACTGAACAAATTGTGATAAATTAATGTGATGGAATGTGATTGTTTTATAAGAAATTAGGAAAGAGATGATTTTGGAGAGACAAGGAAAACATAGATGAACTATTGCACAGTAATATCAATGGAACTGAACCATTTATACTAAAATACCAATATTATAAAAATGGACAATTCTGAAGACTCTTGAATAAACTGATGAAGAATAAGATGAGAAGTAACACCAGTACCACGAAGATAAACAACTCTGAACACTGAGATGATGGTACCCAGTTCAATAAACATTCATGGTTCCAAATGATGAGGCACACAGAGAGGTCAGAGGCAGGGGACTTAGTGTCAACATATTCTCCTACACAGCCAATGAGGAAATGTGTTTTGTTTGACTATGTGGACTCCTAAAAAGAAATTTATTTTTCTCCTACCTTTTCCACCCAATATGGTAGGAAAGAAAGAAATTGATGGTAATTAAAGAAATAGAGAGGTAGGGGATGCTACAGATGTGGGGTGTTGCATACACTTCCAGAGGAGGTCACTCTACTGTTACCTTTACTGTGTTGCAAGAAGACTCTTAGAAAGTAAAGGCAATTTGAAAATTTTTTTTAAATTAAGAATTGTTATTGAGAAGAATGATGGGAGACAATGAATTGTATTTATGAGGAGAGAGAAAGAGAGAGAGGAGAGAGAACCTTTCTACTCCCTACTTTGGGGTAATCCAATGCATGAACTCAGCTTATGTTTTAAGTAAAACTTCTCTGGGGCGCTGAGGTGAGTGGTATGAAGAACTAGAGGGTGAAATGATATAAAATGACACCTCTCATTCAAGGCAAAGCTCCTCCAGGATTAAGCTTGGTCTGCAAGGCAGAGAGGCCTCTGGGTAAAGCAGGAGATGCCCAAGCACCACCATATTGCTTGGGCCCACGAGGGATTAGTACTGTTACAGAAAGAAAAAGCTGATTCAGATTTTTATAACAGACTTTTTTCATCATTGAGGATAGTTGTGATGCTGTATTTGGTCTCAGTGTTCCATGATCCTAAGGCAGAGAGGGTTGTGATAATTTTTTTAAATCAATGTTTAATTAAGTATCTATAACATCCAGGCCATTTCCACATCATATTGTATCTGCTTGGCCTATAACAGATTTTCACTGTGCTTATTGTTCATTAATTAGGAAAAGGCCAATCTTGCTGCCTCAAAGACCCCTTTTCATGTATATTTCAAAATTATGCAAATCATTGACATAAATAACTGCCAGTTTTGATGGTTCCCTAACCATGATATTAAGTGAGGCAATTATAACAAGGAGATTTGTGCTTGTGAAAGGTGTTGGGGGTTGTCATGGGAAAGGTCCATCTCATAGTCCAAATGATAGCTCCAGGGATTCCCTGGAGATGGTCTTCTTTGCAGGTGATGACATTGAGTCCAGAACACCACAGAGCCTTGTGGGGGAAGATTTCTAACCAACCAAAATAACTGGGCCATATGGTAAAGGGAAGATGAGGGAGATGAAGAAGGACCATTGTCCAGACAGAGACACATCCCTTTTTGTCTGCAGATTCTCTCTGCTATGCACCAGAAGCCTCTTTACCTTGGAAACTCACTGCAACCCCGGAATCCACCCATTTTCTTAGACCAGAAAGGGTGATGGAGCATTACAGGCTTCAGGAAATTATGCCAGCGGAGGGGTCCTGCTGCCCACACCTGCAGGCGGCCTCACTCAGTTATCAAGAGAAACAATGGATGAGTGGCCACAACTCACCATACCTTGCCTTGGGTCCACTCTCTCCAGTCATCCTCACTCCCATGGTTGTGGCTCTCAGCTTCTCCTGTCTGAGCAATTGTAACAGGTTCTTCATTGTCCTTCCTGCATCAATCATCTCCCTTCTCCAATGTGTTAGACCGTCACAACGACCAAAATCTTCTCTTTTCAGAGATTAGAGTAGGCCTTCATTATCCACAAACAGCCCCCTGACACTGACTGCCCTCTGTGGTCAAACTCCAAGGGCCCTTAAAGACAGATTTTACATTCTCGGCCATCATGCAGCCACAACTCTAGCCAAACAGGCCAATTGCTTGTTCTGAAACTTGACTTTTGTTTCATCCCCTGCCTCCCAGGATGCTGGGGCCCAATCCTGGAACATAACATGGCCTCTCCTCCACCTCCTCAAATTCTGAGCTTCCTTCAAAGTTTAGCTCAAGAGCCACATTAACAAGGCCTTACCTGACTCCTCCCCAACATGCCTTGGAAATGCTCTCCACCTGATCAAATTACCTTGTATTTGCTTATCTTGTGTAGAGGGTTTAGGGTATGCTCTCTAACTGTAGTAGAATGTCAGCTCCATGAGGACAGGGACGTTTTTTTTTTCTTTTAGTATGTATGTGCCTACAGCCTAGCATAGGACCTTTGTAAATAACATATTAGATGGAAAGATAGATTATAAAAATATTAAGTAGAAAGAAAGATAAAAAGCAAGGAAGGAAGGGAGGAAGGAAGGAAGGAAGGAAGGAAGGAAGGAAGGAAGGAAGGAAGGAAGGAACGAAGGGAGGGAGGGAAGGAGGGAGGAGGGAAGGAGTATAGATAAGGAAATAAACACATATTCTGTGTCAGTCACTGAACCAAATGCTTTTCAAATATTATTTCATTTAATCTTCATAACAACCCTATGAGGTAAGTGCTATTATTATCCCCATTTAACATATAAGTAAATTGAGACAAACAGAGGTTAAGTGACTCATTGGGGTCACAGAGTTAGTAAGTATTTGAGTCAGAATTTGAACTCAGGTCTTTCTGACTCCATTGCAGCCCTCTCTGTACAGAGGATTTAGTAAAACATTTAAGATGAACCTGAACTGTGCTAACCACAGGGGATAGAAATACAAGCAACTGAGACAATCCCTGCTCTCCAGGAGCTGACATTAAACAACCAGAGGGGAATCGGAGGGAGGGGGCATTGGAGGCATGGCATAGAGATGCCCAAGAGAAAAATTGAGGCTTGAATCCAGGCCAGACAATGTCAAAGCTGACCCATCAGAGGCTGGGGTTGTTGTTGGGGTAAAGACCAAGGTTCTAGTGAGGACGGAATAAAAGTGCACACAGAATTACCTCTGGTAATGTAATTAACATTAATTAAATTAATTAACATTAATTAAATGTTGATTTATTTTTTTTAGATTAATCTTTTATTTATTTATTTTTAGTTTTCAACATTCACTTCCCAAAGATTTTGAGTTACAAATTTTCTCCCCATCTTTCCCCTATCCCCCACCCCAAGATAGGGAGCCTACTGAAGACCCTTCCCCAATCTGCTGTCTCTTATATCCTCCACCACCCCCCAAAACTTTTTCCTTTATACCTTACTTCCCAAGTGCATGTAAACAACAAGAACAATATTTTTTAAACATTTGATTTTAAAACTTTGATTTCCAGATTCTTTCCCTTCTTCCCTCCTCACCCACCCCCACTGGGAAGACAAGCAGTTCAATATAGGCTGTACTTGTGTAGTTATGCAAAACGTTTCTATAGTAGTCATATTGTGAAAGACTAACTATATTTCCCTCCATCCTATCCAACCCCTCACTTATTCTTTTTTCTCCTTTGACCCTGTCCCTTTCAAAAGTGTTTGCTTCTAAGTACCCTCTCCCCCAACCTGCTCTCCCTTCCATCATCCTCCCTTTATCCACTTCCCCCCTACTTTCCTGTAGGGTAAGATACCAGTTTAGTGTGTAAGTTGTTTCCTCCTTAAGCCTAATTCAATGAGAGTGAGGTTTCATTCCCTTTCTCCTTCCTGCTCTTCCCCTCCATTGTAAGTTTCCTCTCCCCTATTTTATGAGATAATTTACCCTATTTCGATCTCTCCTTTTCTCATCCCATTATATTCCTACCTCACCTCTTAATTTTATTTTTTCAGATATCATCCCTTCTTATTCAACTGATCCTGTGCCCTCTGTCTTTGAATACATATACACACACATATGTATTTATATACACATACACCCTCCAGTATATATATTTATGTATACGTATATACATATACATATGTGTGTGTATTCCCTTCAACTATCCTCATACTGAGAAAAGTCTCATGAGTTACAATTATCATTTTTCCATGTAGGAATGTAAATAGTTCAACTTTAATAAGGTCCTTATAATTTCTTTTTCCTGTTTACTTTCTCATGCTTCTCTTGCTTCTTGTATTTGAATGTCAAGTTTTCTGTTCAGCCCTGTTTTTTTAAATCAAGAATACTTGAAAGTCATGTGTTTCATTGAATGATCATATTTCCCCCTGAAACATTATACTCAGTTTTGGTGGATAGGCGATTCTTAGTTTTAATCCCAGCTCATTTGACCTCTGGCATATCATATTCTAAGCCCTTTGATCTCTTAATGTAGAAGCTGCTAGATCTGGTGTTGTACTGATTGTGTTTCCACAGTATTAAAATTGTTTCTTCCTGGCTGCTTATAATATTTTCTCCTTGACCTGGGAACTCTAGAATTTGGCTATGATATTCCTAGGAGTTTTCTTTTGGGGATCTTTTTCAAGAGGTGGTCAGTGAATTCTTTCAATTTCTATTTTGCCCTCTGGATCTATAAAAGTGGTTCTCAACCCGCGTGTTATGTTCAATTTGTAACAATGGAAATACATCCTGCATATCAGGTTCATAACAGTAGAAAAATTAGTTATGAAGTAGCAACAAAAATAATTTTATTGTTGGGGGTCACCACAACATGAGGAATTGTATTAAAGGGTCACAGCATTAGGAAGGTTGAGAACCACAGGTCTAGAATATCAGGGCAATTTTCCTGAAGAAATTCTTGAAGGATGATTAATAACGTCATTTTTTTATCATGGCTTTCAGGTAGTCCAATAATTTTTTTTAAATTATCTCTTTTGGATCTACTTTCCAGGTCAGTGGTTTTTCCATTGAGATATTTCACATTGCCTTCTATTTTTTTCATTTATTTGGATGTTTTATACTTATCTTAATTTCTCATAAAATCATTAGTTTCCATTTACTCTAATATGATTTTGAAGGAATTATTCTCATCAGCGAGTTTTTGAAATTTCTTTTCCATCTGGCCAATTTGACTTTTTAAGGCATTCTCCTCATTTGCTTTTTGGGCCTCTTTTGTCATTTGAGTTAGTCTATTTTTAAGGTGTTATTTTCATCAGTACTTTTTTGGGGTCTCCTTTAGCAGGCTGTTGACTTGCTTTTCATGATTTTCTTACATGATTCTCGTTTCTCTTCCCAATTTTTCCTCTACTTCTCTTACTTGATTTTCAAAAACCTTCTTGAGCTCCTCCATGGCCTGTAAACAATTCATATTTTTCTTGGAAACTTTTGATGCAGGAGTTTGATTTTGTTGTCTTCTTCCGGTTCCATGTTTTGATCCTTTTTGTCCCCCCAACAAAAGGATTCTATGGTCTGATTGTGCTTCCTCTGCTTGCTCATCTTGCCAGCCAATCACTTGACTGTCGAGCTCTTTGCCCAGGCAGAACTCTGCTTCCAGAGGAGAGAGAGCTTTGTCCCAAATTGCTGGGGTTTTTGCAATTGGCAGAACTATGAGGATGGTGCTCTCACTACAGCCACCACGATCTCTGGGACACTGGCATTTCTCACTCCAGTACCACTGACCACGACCATAATCGAGATCCAAGGGGGTCAAATCAAGAGTGATTATCCTCTGAATGGTTGCTTGGTCCCCCTATAATCTGCAGGCCAGGAGCTCTGGAGGCAGCCATGTGGCAGCAGATGCAGCCACAGTGGGCTGCCACATCTCACACAGGGGCCAGGGGCCAGACCAAGCTCTTTCATAACCCAGTTCCAACAGAGTTCCCTATTGACCTTTTAGTTTCTCTTTTGTGTTTATGGGTTGAGAAGTCTGGAAACCGCCACAGCTACTGATAATTCACTCTCCTGAAGTCTGCTTAGGCTGCTCTGTGCCGCTGCTGGTGGCCTCCCCAGGTCTCATGCAGGACTGTGCTCGCCTCTCTGCTCAGTGCAATCGACCCTTCCTGTCGGCCTACCAGGGCGCCTTTAGCCAAAGCTCTGTTTCTAACGGTCACTTTGTGAATCCTGTAGCTCTAAAATTTGTTTAGAGTCACTTATTACACATATTGGCGGCGGTTCGTGTGGTGCTTAAATAACTTCCTGATTTCACTCGGCTATCTTGGCTCCCCCCCCTTAAAAAACTAATCACAACACTCTCTGCCTTAGGATCATGAATCTGAAGATGAAAATGGCCCATGAATTCATCTCCCACACTCCTTGCTTTCCCAGTGGAGGAAGCTAAAGCCCAGAGGAATTAAGTCATTTGTCCAGCATCATGCAGATGATAAATAGCAGAGACAGAATATGAATTCAGCTCCTTGGTCAACAGGCCAGTTTGGGAAGTTTTTCTAGCTTGGCCAAAACAAGAGCTTACAATCTATATGGTGAACTCCAAGTCACCATGGAACCTTGGAATAGGAATTTCATGGTGGTCTAACTACATCAGATGATGAAATCGAACCTGGCTCTGATCCTGGTTCCATGAGTCCAAAGACAATCTAGCCCTTTGGTGCTCCCCATAGTTTTATGTGACCTAATCCTTCTGATCTTTGCTCCCACCCTGGATTCCTGTGAAGCAGAGTTCAGTCACCCAAGTGTCTCTTCATGGTGCATATTGCCCCTGGGATCCAGTCCCCCAGTAGTACCAGAATGGCATGCTGAGATGTTTGCTCTCAATGGTACCCAGAAAACTCTTGGGACTCCCCAGCTGCTTTCTGATAACTGTCTATCTCTTTCTCAGTGACCACACAGGCAACTTCACTGTTTGCCTTCCCCTTCCTCAGGGACTTCTTGAGAAATAACTGAGTGCCGGGTGAATTTTGTGGAAAGAAGTGACTCAGAGAAGAGCCACCAAACAACGAGGGGACAGATCACCCCTTCTCCTTAAGCTCACTGGGCTCGAGTGTGGGTAAGGAGTGGGGCCAGATCAGGAAGGAGAACCTGAGCAGCTTAGGAGCAGCTCCCTCCTTTGGTCTATGATCCCGGGGATTTCACTTCACTGGAGAAGCTTTTGAAGAGATAAACTCTACAAAATTAGCTGCCAATAGCCCTGGGCCTTTCCTTCCTTCCCTCCTTCTCTGTTTGGCCCCCCTGAGGAAGCTGAAAAGTTTGAAGATAAGATCCTGTCAGTCCTGAAACTCTTCCCAGGTGGCAGATGCTCTCCTGCATCAGGGGTCATCTTCCCTGCCCTAAGCTGCCCTGTATCTGTGGGGTCTCATGCAGAATTGGTTCATTGAGGCTTTAGCCTGAACAGTGACATGTCAGAAGCTAGGGCATGCTGGGAGGTGGGACCTGGCTTCTCTCCCTTCAGGCCTGGGTGGTGTTCAGAAGCAATGGGGTGGTTCAAGAAAGATTTTCCTGGCCTTGTTACAGCAGAAGGCCTGGGCTGGCAGCCAGGCTGGAGTACAGATGAAGTCAGGCTGCGGCCGCACCCACGTTCTCAGGGTGTGATTTGCACACCAAACCTTGCCTGGTTGGAGCGCTTCCCAGATCCAGCCTGAGAAGAGTAGTGCCGGAGATGTCTGATACCTACGAGGAGCTCTGTGCTTTATGCTTAGTGATGGCGGACCGCTGAGATTAGAAATGCCTCAGCACTGCCCACCTCACACACTGCCAGTGAGGCTGGACATGTCCTTCAGACGTTGGGCCGCTAGACAGTATTCCCAAGGTCTCTGGGCTCTCCCTCCCTACTTCCTGGAAAGGGCTCGAAAAAGACAGATTACTCCACAGGCTATTGAGCAATAACCTGCTTGCCCCTGGGGGTAGTCCAACCCTGCTCTATCTGAGAACAGAGCCAAATAAGGCATCATGTATTCTCTTGGGCTCTGTGACCCTTGAGAGGAAAGGTAACAAGATGTGCAAGACAGCTATCATGCATTCTGGGGGCCCAGGTACTAGCAGCAGGGGATTCCCAAAAGCCTGACCAGTGGTTGCCAGCTTGTCTTGTGCCCACCGGGCCTTACTTGACTAAAGCTGTGCATGGTTGACCTTGGCTTGATGATGTGGTCCCTACATTTGCTTCTGGCTCAAGTTTTGGGATTTCAGATGCCTTCTTTGCCCTTCTGAGGACAGTGGTAACCAGGAATGCCAGCGCTAACACGATCTGCCTCCCCATCTATGTTTCTTAACTTCCTGGCACTCACAGACAGCTGCCCTCCCCTGTATCCAATCCCTCCTTCTGTGGGCCAGGGGCTCCCTCTCTCATAACCTTGAGCACTTTGGGCACTCCTCCTTGGTTTTCCCTACCAGATTCAGACTCTTCCTCTCCTGTCAATAAGCAAAGTTGCCTTCAAGATCTTCTCTCTCCAGGCCTTCCTCCACACAGCTGTCAAATGGACATTCCTGAAGCCCAAGTCTGCCCCCTGCTCAAGAACCGTCAGGGGGTCCCTACTGCCTCTAAGGTAAAATACAAGTTTCTTGGTTTGGCCTTTAAAACCCTTCCCATTCTGGGTCCAACCTCAGCTCTGAGTGCAATTACACTGGGCTGACCACCATGTCTTCTACCTTCTAGTCCAGCAGGCCTATTGGATGTTCACATTGGTGACACGCGTTGCCTTGTAGGGGCTGTCTACCATTCCTGGACACTCTCCTCAGCCCCATCCCTCCAATTATACTTTCTTGGAAACCTCAAACCCTCTTCAAGGCTGCCTCTTCCAAGAAGGCTTTCTGGATTTCCTGTGTTAATGAATACCTCCATCTGAAATTATTTTTAAAAACATCAAATTTGTTTTTTTGTTTGTTTGTTCTGTTTATTTGCTTCTCTGTCCTCCTGTGGTTTTCTCCTACTGAGAAGTGCCTTTCAGGCAGCCATTCTTATTTTTTGTCTTTCTATCTTCAGGGCCAAAAATGACCCTGGCACATAGCAGGCATGTGATCAATGTTTGTTAATAGAAGGCTAATTCCCTCCAACTGCAGCATTTGCCCAGACTCTTGTGTATGTATGTCTGTGCATGCACACGTGTATTTTAAATAACTATTTTGTTGATGTTCTTCAGTCAAGAAGATCAGAGTATAAACCCTCCATCTGACACTTAAGAATTCTGTGACTCTGAACATTTCATTTAGACCCTCTCCGTGGCCTCAGCTGTGAAATGGGGATAATAAAGCATTTGCTTCCTAGGCTTGCGCTTGGCAAACCTCAAAGTGCCGGATGAAAGTTATCTGTTATTATCACAGTGTTCCAGGCCAGCAAAGAGTAGGGCTTGAGCTCAGGTGGACATTATGGGAATGGACAGCAGACATGCACATGCTGATGTACTCCTCTTTCCAAATGCCTGGACCGGTTCCCAGCTCTACCAACATTGTGTCCTCCAACATCTGCCATTTGGGGTTTTTTGGTAGCTCCAGAAGTGTACTGATTCAATTGTAAAGATTCAAGGGTTTTGATGAGCAGTTCTGAAGTAGCCAATGAGGGCAGAGTTCTCTTCTTTGAAAGCTCCATCTGCATATCTTTGGGTGAATTATCTCATCTTTATTGCTTTTATCTATCAGCTCATAGGGTCACTCAGGTCTAATGGAGACCAATATTTGTCTCACAGCTTGGTTTCTTTTTCTCCCCAATCCCAGACCTCATATTTGAATTTTTTCTTGAACACTCTAGTCAGTCTCCTCAGCTCCAATTCTTCCTCAGCCACTCACAGGACGAAGCACTTCTTGGATATCACAACCATCCATAACTGGAATAACTCAATCATCTTGTACTCTGGAAAGTCCTCTGTCTAGTA
>JAQQSW010002448.1:0-14955 GCA_028646575.1 Pseudocheirus occidentalis
TGAACAATGGCTGCCTTCTTGTCTGTGCTGAAGAGCTGTTGTATTCTTATGAAAGCAAAAACAAACTCTTATAAGAAAAAGACTGTTTTGGTGTGTCATTGGAGATAAACACACCATGCTGTTCACTCAATGATCCCATTGTCAAAGTGGCCAGATAAGGCTCCAAGCCTCTTCACCAATGTCCTTATCTTCCAGACAAGTAGACACAGAGTCAGGAGACTAAGGAAAGATACAGGTCCTTTATAAAATTTTGTCTGAAGAGGATCAAATGCTTTCATTAGAAAGCTCCCTCAGGAGAGTCACAACAGTAAAAACACACATACTTCAGACATCTTACAGGCCCTTTGCAGTCAAGGGTCTTCATTTTTTTTTGAAAAGAGAGAGAGAAGGTGAATTCTTGCTAAGCACACTCTCTTGAAATGTTACCCTGTCTCTATGATTTCTGCCTTTCCCTAAAACCCTGTTCAGATGATTCAGTGTGGCCCAGATGTGATGCAGAGTTAACTAAATGCATGCCAGAGGGTTGCAATTATTATCTGAACCAGTATGAGACCATGAAAAGACAAACAGGCATTTTTCCTCTTGAAAGTAGCAAAGTTAAGTTTGGAGAGATTAATGACTAGAGAAGATGGTCATGGCAACTATTTGGAAATTGTTTACAATTGGCAATGGTAAAAGGAGTAACCACATTAATAAACATGGACATGCTTAAAATTTGCGTGAACTCCCTCTGTTCACACATCACCCCAGATAAATATGACCATGTCTGATTCAGATTTTCCTGGCTACACCATGGTATACACTTTTAAAAAGAAGGGTCAGAATTTTCGATACTTGACTCTCAAGATCATAGGGAAAGTTCTCCATCTGTTTTGTTATACTTTGGTTACACCTTCTTGGCCTCTGTCCCATTTATTTATTTGGGCCTTTTCAACAGAGACTTTCCTATGTCCCCATGAGTTGAGGAGGGAGATAGAAGGTCAAAAATTCTGAGCTAATGATCATAGCTTGCTTAGGGTGAACCTCACATCTATCTTATTGTTTTTACTCCCTCACACACTTTCTCCCTTCCTTCCTTGTTCTCATTTTATTGCTGCTCTTTTTTTCACCATCACTGTCAACTTCCCCCCCCCCACCAAATTTACTCATACTCAATTCAATTGAACTCTTCCTTGTAACCAAAAAAGAAAAAAAAAGACACTTCATCCGTCAGGAATCTGAGAATCATTTTAGGACTTTTCTTTTATATTATTGTGATCATTACAGAAATTGCTCTTTTGTTCCTGCTCATTTGTTCTGTATCAGTTCATATAAAGTCTTCTCCTATATCTTTAAGTTTTTCATATTCATAATTTCTTTCTGACACAGCAATATCACAGGGCATCTCATTCAAGGTACTTTTCAGAGGCCAGGCAAAAGGAGAATGATACTAGCAAGATTAACCTCGCTTGCAGCTACCATAAAAGTCAGCAGAGGGTGACTGAGTGCTAGATAAGAGGGAAAAAGAACAATATTTTCAACTGAGAGAAGGGTCCAGACCACTAGAGCATGATAAAATGAATTGGGACACCAAGGTTATTAGTATGCAGTATACTATGAGCATGTGAGGACAAGAGTGTAAAGAGAGTGAGAACTTATGTGTCAAGATGAAGGACTAGACTCTTCCTTTGATCCTCATGACCTTTCAGATATCTCCAAATTAAGAATCATGTGCAAGACATAAAGCAATTTCTTCTGACTCCACAGTCTAAGACATCAAGGAGCCTAATGAAGTAACAATCCAATGAACAAATAGCAGAGAAGCCCACTGATTTAGCACCTGCTGACTTTGGTGGTATCAGCTATAACCCCATAAAAAAAAATAAAGAGACCATAGTTCTTTAAGTCCAAATCCTGATAAAGATCCCTGAAGAAAGTTACATGGTGGCATATTTCATTGCTGGGAAAACATTCTACTTTGGCCTAATATTCCCAGCATGCATTTGGATTATTTCAAAAATGAACCACATTGTTTCCTAGAGACCCATCTGTTTCTGGGAAACACTCACATATACACACAAACTTTTACAATGATGATAGATGTATTACGAAGTTTTATTTAAAGAAATGAAATGGGGAAACGAGGAACACTAAACAGTATTTGTCTCTTCCTTGCACTATGTCTCATGGGATAACATCTAATAAAGTTTTCTGTGGCCTTTGAGGGTATGTCATATTTTTCTCACTAAACCCAACATGCTCTGGGAACATTCTAATTCTTTTTGATAAATTATCTTGTCACTTTACTCTGAGTGCATTTATCTTAGGAGCACCACCTCAAAGCATGCCACTTTCATACATGACAAATTCAACCCTTGGGAACACAGGTGGCATTGGTGGTTAGGAAACACTTTACAGAAGGACTTGCTTCAGTAAACCAGAAGAAGCCATCTGTGAAATTCACAAAGCTACAGAAAAACAGAAAGGGTCTAAGAATTACCAAGGATCAAGGAGCCTTGGAGCTAGTAGGGACCTCAGAGGTGATCCAGTCCACCTGATCCCTTTCCTTTCCCTTACTTAACTCAGGTGTGGGTTTTTCGGAACCTTATACTCATGATTACTGAATCATACTATGTTGGAGCTGAAAAAGACCTTAGAATTCATCAGCAAATCCAAACTCTCCATTTTATTGACAACTTGATAACTGACACCCAAACAGAAGAAATGTCACATCTGTAGAAGACAGTGAATCATACTGCATAATTAGTGCACATATTGTTTGTCCCAGTAAATCAATGATGTTGCTTAATACCTCTGTAACCTCTTTGATGTGGACTTCAGGTGATTTATTTGTACAACTGAAGTGTGAGACTCAGTGAATTCTAAGGAATTCCAGGTCTAAATTTTGTGATTCTCTGAATCATTTCATACCTTAATAACAGCGTTTTGGATTTTCTATGCCTTATCTTCCTTCTCTTCCAAAACCCCCTACCCTCCCCAAAAAGAAATAATCTATCCCCTGGAGGCTGACATTCTACTGTTAATCTCATCACTTAATCTACTGTTAATCCAGCTCTGGATGATGGGTTATTGCAATGTGTCAAACTTGGCATTAACTCACTCAAAATTCACAGTCTACTGGCACAGGTATTGAGAAACTAGGGTCCCCACCATGCCATGAGACAACATTAGAAGACCCACTGCTTGATGAATAAACTCTAAATTTCTTTCCTGTCATTTAAAGTTCTCCACAAGCTGGCTCCAATTTGCTGTTTTAATTTTGTTTTCTATTCCTTCCCTTCACGTACTGTACATTCTGATCAAACTGGAACATTTACTACCTATGCTGCTTCCTAATTATCTTCTCCTTAGAACTTTTACCATCCTATATCTCATGCCTGGAAAAGTCCCCCTACACTCAATCTTGAATCCCTCCAATTTTACATCCCTCTGTTCCTTTAAGGTCCAGACCAGGGCCTTTTTCTTGAAGCTTTCTTTGATCCACTTTTTTCTCCCTGCCAGGTGAATGTGATTTCTCCTTCAAAGTTCTATCTTTCCCTGGTCATCACTTTTGCATTAATTATATGCCCTGTTGTATAATAAGGGCAGTACCCATTGTCTTTCCTCCATTTTGAATGCAACCTCTATTAAGATAAGGTTAGTGCAATACTAATTTTTGTCATTTATTTTTTATAGTTGTTTTTGGAATTCTTCTCTTTGTTACTCCAGAGTCCATCAGTAGACTTTGCACACAGTAAGATTCAAGACACTTGTTTTCTATAAGTGTGAAAATTGATCTCTTTTTTACAAAGGGAGGCTTTGACCTTTCACAGATATGCCCTTAAACTGACATCAGAAAACCCCAGATGCCATTTTTACATTTTATAAATGAGAATGTGAAACACAGAAAAATGTAGTATTATATGTCCCTCCTTGTACATTCTAGAAGGTTACACCCCAGCTGGCTGCCTATGTTCTCTACCCCTAGGAATTTGTCCCTAGAATTATATCTTATGGTGATATTTGAATATAAAAGTTGCTAGACTAAATTTAAGCTCTCACATATTAGATTTTAAATTGATCCTGGTTTGCAAATGGAGCCTATCTTGATTCAAAAAAATCACAATTTGTATGACTGCCTCTACATAAGGAAGGAATCCTACTAAATTCTTTTCATGATACAAATATGGTTTACCTGCCAGATCTATGGAGAAGAGAAGAACTTATGACAAAAAAGAGAGAACATTATAAAACGCAAAATGAATAACTTTGATTACATTAAATTTAAAACTTTTACACAAACAAAATCAATGCAACTACCACGAGGAAGAAAGCAGAAAGCTGGAAAATAATTATTACAGACAGTGTCTCTGATGAAGGCCTCATTTCTAAAATATATAGAGAACTGAGTCAAATTCATAATAATACAAGTCATCCCCCAATTGATATATGGTCAAAGGATATTACCAAGCAGTTTTCAGATAAAGAAATTAGTGCTATCTATAGTCATATGAAAAAATACTCTATATCACTATTGATTAGAGAAACACAAATTAAAACACCTCTGAGGTACCTCCTCATAACCTATCAGATTGAATAATATGACAGAAAAGGAAAATGATAAATGTTGGAGATGATGTGGGAAAACTGGGACACTAATGCATTTTTGATACTCTCTATTCTGGACAGCAATTTGGAGTTATACCTAAAGGGCTATAAAATTGTACATTACTTTGAAACAATACCACTTCTGTGTCTATATCCCAAAGACATCCCCCAAAAGGAGAAAAAGATCCACATGTACAAAAATATTTATAGCAGCTCTTTTTTGTGGTGGCCAAGAATTTAAAATTAAGGGGATGTACACCAATTGGGAATGGTAAACAAGTTGTGGTATATGAATGTAATGGACTACTATAAGTGTGCTATAAGAAATGATGAACAGCAAGATTTCAGAAAAAACATGGAAAGCCTTATATTAACTGATTCTGAGTGAAGTAAGCAGAACCAGGAGAAAATTTTCCTCAGTAACAGCCACATTGTGTGATGACTGACTTTGATAGACTTAGCTTTTCTCAGCAATATAATGATCCAAGACAATTCCAAGGGTCTTATAATGGAAAATAGTTATCCTCATCCAGAGAAAAAAACATAGTGTCTGTTCTTTATTTCTTTCTTATGGTTTTCTCCTTTTGTTCTTATTCTTCGTTTACAGCATGACTAATAGAAATATCTTTAACTTGATTGTACATGTATAACCCATATCAGATTGCTTGCTGTCTTGGGGAGTAGGGAGGGAAAGGAGAAAAGGAGAAAAATTAGGAACTCAAAATCTTACAAAATTGAATGTTGAAAACTGTCTGTAATTAGAAAAAATAAAATATGATTACTTGGGGGAAAAGACATGTGTATTTGTTCTGGTCATTATTATTAGTCACAAGTACAACATGGTGTCAATTTGAACTTCAACTCTGTGAGCCCAACACTATCAACAATGGCCATATTCCTGATTTTGTGGGTAGTTTAGAACAAAGATCAATGCTTATTTCAGGTCTCACCAAAAAGGAAACCTTATCCTCAGCTGTGCCAAGTTGGCTTTGGTCCCCTAGCCTGAAGTGAAGATTCTTTCCAAGCTTTACCTTGCTCCTGTTGGCACAGAGCTGAGAGATCAGAAAGGCTTGGTTTTCTCTCCTCTGCCAAAAACTCTCACCAGCACATTTCCCTTTCGGTTGGTGGTTTAAATGATTTCCTTGCTAATTCTTTTCCACTTGGAAATTGTTCCTGTCACTTTCATTCAACCTCGAGAATGTTTGGGAAGGCAGCATTGATTAATGGGAAGAATGTGGACTGGGAATAAGGACATCAGGATTCTAGTCCCTTTCTTTCTTTAACTGTGTCCTTGAGTGTCTGAGGTTATTTCTCTTTTTGTAAATGAAGCAAAACAAAACAAATAATAAAGGGGTTGTACTAGTAGCTAACTCAGTCCAGTTCTGACTTTCTTTATCCTAAGGCTCTTCCCAGCTGTGACCTTCCATTTTCCGAGGAGCCTCCCGTGTCAAGTACTTTCTATCCTAAAATTCTTCCCAATTTGAACTTTTCTAAAAACCCTTTGCAATTCATGCATTCTATTTTCTTAGGGGTGGAATGGGGTGTATGGAAAGCATATCTGAAGTCAGAAAACCTGTTTGAATGCTTATTCTGCTACTTCCAACATGAGACAAGTCCAGTCTTTCTGGATTTTCTCTTCTATAAAGTGGCAGGGGCGGGGGTGGGGGACTGAGCTAAATAACTTTTCAGGTGCCTTCTAGTTCTAAATCCTATGTACCTGAGTACCAAGGTCTCTTCAAGCTATGAATACATCATCGTTCTGTTTAGTACCAAGGTGATTCTCACAAGGGGATGTATTTCATCTCCAGTAATGAAAAAATTATCTAAAAGTTTTATTCATTGAATATGCATCAAAAAAGCAGCAATCACTGATGAATCATGTCCAGTCAGTTCTATATTTTTGAAAAGTAAAGCAATGAATGACGGGGAAATCATTGGAATTAGAACCTGGTCCCTTAAATCTGTGTGATCTTGGGCAATTTAGAAACTTATTCTTTTCATCAGTAAAATGGGGATAATAATATTGCTACTATCTTCTTCAAAAGGCTGCTCTAAGGCTCCATTTAAGCAATGCATATCAAGTGCTTAATGAAATACGGAATTCTATATAAACAATATTGTGTCATCAACTGCTATATTCATTTATTGATAAATTATTATATAATGTTAATAATAACTCATTTCTCTTGTTAAATTACACAGACTTCAAATATACATCTAGTGATATATCATGTCTATCATCTGAGGACCAGTATAGCTTGGTATAGAAAGGGTCATCAGAAGAAGGAACCAGTTCACACATGTCCTGTGAGTCATAGGATTTTGAACCTAATGTCGCTTTGGAAATCATTTGTTTAAACTCTCTCCTTTTACAGGTTAAGAAAACCTTAGTGGAAGTGACTTGCCAAAATGTACTAAGTAGAAGAGCTGATATTTGAACCCAGGTCCTCTACTCCAAAAGAAATTCTCTTAGGAATCCATCACAATGCTCTGTAAAATGGGGGTTGTGTGCAATCTCATAGCATTATTAAAATAAGTGTTTTGCAAATTCAAGCATGCTATAAATTTTAGAGAATTAGAATTGCTGGCATACATTAGTGAAATTCTGAATACCAGCCTGTTCCTTGTCCCTGTTGATTTTTTCTTCTTTAAAGTGATTGTAAACTACTTTAGACAGGTATGATAAATTTAGAGATAGAAGACTCTAGAAAACATTCAGTCCAATTTACTTATTTTGTAGATTAAAAAACAAAAACAAACAAAAAACAGAGACTCAGAGAAGTTAATCAGTTTGCCAAAAGTCACATAACTAACAGTTCAGTACAGCCAGTACTTTTGCAACCAGAATTTGAACCCAGATCATTTAATTCTTAATGCAGAACTCTTTCAAAATATGCAATAGATTTGTATACTATAGATTAGGTAACAGATTGCTATACTGCTGCTTTCCAGAGTTAGGCTCAAAGACTACACTCGAAAAATACTTTGGGAGTGATTATTACTGTGGACAATTTTCTCCCAACAAATTGTGTTCTGACTTTTGATCTTATTTAAAACAAAATATTTACCAGACAAATATAGTTAAGTTTATACTATGTTGTAATTTTTCTGCTATCTGGCCTTGAGAAAATTTCAATAATGGAGCCAAAAAGAGGAGATTCGATTACCCACCTTGTATGTTACATATTTTTAGCTTATCCAACTAGGTGGTATAGTAGATAAGAGTGCTGGGTTTAGAGTCAGAAGATTCATTTTCCTGAGTTACAATCTGGCCTCAGAAACTAGCTGCATGACCCTGGGCAAGTCACTTAATCCTGTTTCCTCAGTTTTCTCATCTGTAAAACAAGCTGGAGAAGAAAATAACAATCCATGCTCATATCTTTGCAAAGAAAAGCCCAAATGGAGAAACAAAAAGTCAGAAACTGATCTGACTCAACAGCAGCAGCAATCTTTCCTAAAGAGTGTAATACTAAAGAGACATGAAGTGTTACCCTTCTTCCCAATTTTTCTTTGGGCAAGATGGGCAAGGTTTGGTTACAGGAAACTAATTTTAGAAGGTATCAAAAAGAGAGTTGTCTGAGACGATTTTCAATCCATTATCAACTAGAAAGGACAGAGCTTAGCTCCTGCTTAGCAAGAGGGAAAAAACATTCAAATAGGAAGTTACCAGACTGTATTCTGGTGTGAACCATTGTCCCCCCTCTTCAATTAAGAACACTTGCTTCAAGTCTGTTTTAGTCTTGGGCCCCCCAATTCCTTCTCAGCAAGGGACCCTCCTAAAAAGACATTTTCCCCATGGTGACAATGTCACATATCTAGTTCAAGATAACGCTATCAAAAAGTCATCGATGTGGTGGTTACCCACTCACTAAGACAGTAGTAACAAGGGCCCTCCAGCAGTTACATTCTTTTTCTACCCTTATGCAAAACTACCAACAATAATTATATAAAAGTAGGATGAAAGAAGATGTTGGAATGACCTTCCTAGAAAAAATTACCTAATATCCATTACAGTATGATACCTGCCCACCCATATATGTTTCAAATGTCTGAACATATACATCAATAGGGCATACTGGATTGGTGTGCCACTCCTAATTCCATCCTTTTTCCTAGAAACTGGGCATTCATTATGGCAGACATTTCTTAGCATTTATGTCTCATTTCTATGTCTTTTTTCTACCTGAAATATTTCACACATGAGGCATGAATTCCACCCGCTAACACAAAGTGAGAGGATTATCCAAGCAAGGCTTGATAATGCCTTTATTTGTAGCAAGGGAAATAGGAGAATTTTCCACTACTCACACTAATTACCCCTTCTCCCCAACATAGACACAATTGATTTTCATCCCCAACAATGTGTGTGTGTGTGATAATACCAATATCTACCAAGGTTTTCCCACTCTCCTTCCTCTCTCAATCATAGGTTAGATTTTCTTTTTAAAAATAAAATTTTATTTTCTCCAGTTACATGTAAAAACAATTTTACCATTATTTTTTTAAATTTTGAGTTTTAAATTCTATCCCTTCCTTCCTCCTGTTCACCCTCCTGAGACAGTAAGCAATTTGATATAGGTTATACATGTGTAATCATGCAAAACATATTTACATATTAGACATGTTGTAAA
Organism: Pseudocheirus occidentalis; assembly: GCA_028646575.1. Taxonomy (NCBI): domain Eukaryota; kingdom Metazoa; phylum Chordata; class Mammalia; order Diprotodontia; family Pseudocheiridae; genus Pseudocheirus; species Pseudocheirus occidentalis. The sequence goes on from JAQQSW010002448.1 coordinate 9,219, forward strand.
AGACAAAAAAAAACCACCATGAAAAAAATAAAGTGAAAAAGTAATATGTTTAGATCTGTATTCAGATTCCATTAATTCTTTCTCTGGAATAGGCTAGATTTTCCCTGAAAGCTGGGAGTTGATTGGCCTGGGGGTAGGGTATGGTTAAAGGTCTGCCTCCCTTGATTCAGCATCCTGGTGGCCTCTGCATTGATTAGCTTTCTGGTCTCTTAGAAGCATAAAAGATCCCACACATGTGAGTCTGATGTCTTGCAGACTTGTTGATATCCCAAGACTGCCTGAGTCAGCGCACCCTCCTTGACTGACTTCTCAACCTCCAAACCTCATCCTCCTCAAACCTTTTTTGAGACAGAGTGGGTTGGGCAAGCTATCTATTAAAGCTAAATATTTCTATAGATGCCTACTATTTTAGGACAAAGTAAATCTGATTTTCTTAGCTCCTCGATGACTTTCAAGTACTTTATTTCATCTTAACATAATACCTGAACAGGCTACTCACCTCAGTTAGACACACTCCTAACATCATGCCTTTATTGTTCCCTCTACCTGCAATGTCCTTTCCCCTCCTTCTCCAACTGCATCCAAAAAATCTTTATCTATTTTGTTTTATTTCCCCCAGTGCTTAGCTAATTGCTCTCTCTATACCTGATTTTAAAATGTTAGCCATGTTGTATTGTTGGTCACAGTTAGTTTCTTTGTATAGACTTGATTCCCTTCCTATACTGAATGAGGTTTGTAACCATGAGGTACATATATTTTGATTCAATTAATGCAAATGCACTTATGAAGAACTTTAAGGTTTAACTTTATATACGTCATCACAAATCAGTTCCTTCTAATGTTTTTATGAAGTAATTGCTACTATTATACCTACTTTATAAAGGAGGAAATAGAAGTTCAGAGAAGATAATTCCTTGGCTAATATCAAGTGTCTAAGGCCACATTTGAACTCAAGTCTTTTCAATTCCTTGTCTAACATTTTAGTAATTACGCTACAATGGCTCTTCTAATAGATAAAATTTTTATCTTCTTTTACAGAAAAGGAAACTGAATCTGAGAAATGTTAAATGAGAGATTCTGGAATAGAAAATAGACTGATTCCTGGGTCAATGTTCCTTTTCAGTATATCATGGTTGGTAAAATCATTTGTTCAATGTCATACAAAGTACAGGTAATACTGTCCATACTGAGCCCATGGCTTTAGCATTGAGTTTAAGTCTTTGTTCCAATATCCTGCACTGTCCTCCTTAGTACTTTTACATTCTAAATACCATTAGATTGATTCAAAAAGAAATGTCAATGACAGACATTACAAAACAGCATCCTTCCACAACTGGGTCCAGTTGAGTCAAAGATCACTTTGAATGAAGAGGTCCAATGGATCCTAGGATTTAGAACTGAAAGTTTCCTTAGGAGATCTCTCAAGTTTTGGTTCAACAACTTTAAATATAATGAAACTGAGGCTTAAATTGGGAGAGGATATGTTCAAGATCATATAGAAATCATTCAGCAGAATAAGGATTTGAACCCAGGTTCTTGCATTACAAATCAAATGCTTTTCCCATGACAATAAAAGTCATTTCACTACAAGCTCAGTGTTACTAAAAAATAATAAAGCACTACTTTCTCCGAATGTAATACACTAGAGTCATTTTGTACATTTAATTATTCTTAAGCTTTTTTGCATGTCCTGGAAACCTTTTGGCATTCTGGTAAAGCCTATGGACTCCTGAGAATAATGCTTTTAAATGATTAATGAAAATGCTATGTTTTAGTGAGAGGTTGGTAAAAAAAATAAAGATGTATTATTTTTTTTCTTATCCAAGTTCACTGATCCAAGGACTTGCTGGTCATGACCTAGAAGGTTATTGAAAGAATGTATTGAGAGTAGCAGGTCAAGGTCGCTCGATTGCAATGTCAGATAAGAGCACATTCTGTCTGGCATGTTCAGTTTTTCAAAATTCCCAAACAACTCTAAGTCACAATATCTTCATTCATTTCTTTAACTTTCCCCAATGCTTTAGAAGTGTAGTAAGTCTTGGTCATACATTTCCCAGCCAAATGGGTCCCGAGTGTCTCTGGAAAGTCCATGGCCAGCCTCCTGTGACAGGAGAGCCACCTGGTGAAGGCAGGGCTGATGAGCTTGAGATCAGCCTGCTGTTGAACTTGGCAAACAGGCAGGTCATAAAACTCCAACAGATGTTTTTACTTTTATAGTAGCTCTTCCAAACCCTTGGCTGGGCATAAATCCAAATAAGAGCCAAGGTAGATGAATGAGATGGTGCCACCTCATGAGCCCTTAAAGTTAGAAGGCAGAACGGCCACGGCTGTAGGAGCCTATTAAGCCATTAGCAGCAGAAGGTACGCAGAAAGGTCTGTGTAAATTACACTGAAAGATTTCAAAGGCCAAGAATGTTAAGCCAGGGCATTTAACATCTCTACGTAGTTCACTAGGAAACAACACTTGGAGACGCACAGGAAGCCATGCATGTCTTCCATGAGAGTTGGGGAGATTCTATTTCATTTTTGGTTTCTGTGGCCAGACTACTGCAGTGGTGATGACATCTCTGTGTACCTTGGGATAGACAAAGGCATCCTAGTATTGGTAGGACTTTTAAAAATACTTCAGATCTAAAATGCTTAAGGTAGAGCAGATTGTAAAATCTAGAACATAGAATGTTAGTGCAAAAACGGATTAGAAGTCTAATCATCTTGTTTTACAGAAGAAGGAAATAATTTCAGATGTAGAAAGCATCCTGGTAAATAAAGTGTTAGACTGGGGAAGAGATAATCCTAATACTTCTGTTCAACGTCAAACAACAGGAATTTTGTCTGCCTGTGGAATGGTTCACAGAGCTTTAAATACAAAAGAATAATAAGAACTTGTTTCAGGTCCATTCCTACCTAAATTCCATTTTTTAAAAATGAGATTAATATTGACAATGGTGATGATGATGATGATGATGATGATAGTGGTTCATATTTATATAGTGCTGTAAGGTTTACAAAATCCACCCTATTTCCTCCATTTTTACCAATAAGGAAACTGAGGCTCACATGTATAAGGTGATTTGCCCAATGTTTCACAATGTGTTAATAGGCATCCTGGGGTTATAAACATGTGTCTCCTGAATTCAAAGTGATCAGACAATTTTGTAGCAAACTATGCTTACCAAAGACTTGTTTGTCTCCAGAAGAACCATCCTACCAACGTGATTCATTCTGAATTATAGTAAACATCAATGGAATCCAGTAAATTCCTCTGACAGGATGCCCTTAAACAAGAACCAGTACCATTAAAAAAATTATGTTGTTAGAAACACATTTACCTGGTCCTGGGCAAATCATTTGGCTTCCTGGTCCTCAGTTTGCTTTAAAATAAAATGAGGAGGTTGGGTGTGATGATCCCCAAGGGTCTTTCCAGCTGTCATTTTATATTTTCTAAGGTCTCTTCCTGTGTTGCAGGGTCCTTTCTGACAGTCAATGGCCTGGCCACAAAGTCTCCTTCTAGGACTGATAGTCTAGGTTCTGTGAGTCTCTAAACAACACTCACAGAATAGGTTTAGTTTTGCCGTGAACAAGATCATGTAAAGTCTGAATGTATTTTTGGACTTCCTATTTTTATAATTTAGTGAACTACCTAAAAAAAAAAAAGGTATCACAGCCTGAAGCTTTTTCACATTTGAATTAGAAGAGCTTCCTGAAATGGTTGGGGACAGAAACTCATTTTGGAAATTGGTGGGGGGGGGCATATTTGAATTCCCCATTTGGTTAGCGATTTGCACCGCAGCACTCCCAAGGAGAAAGTAGCACATAATTCTCTCCTCAGAATTAATATTTTAAAATACCTTTTTGATGAAGACACCAAATTTCCCCACTGTGGCTCATTGTTACTTTATTTCAAGCTCCTTTTACACACACTTTAAGGTTCATAGAATACTCTACCAATATTATCTCTTTACCCTCAAAACCCTGAGATTCAGGTGCTATTGTTACTACCCCCATTTAACTGATGAGACAATTGAGGTCAAATGATTTGCCCAGCGTCACATAGCTAAGAAGTTTCTAAAGTGCAAATACTCCTATGGAGTAATTAACAGTCAGTTTTTGAGAACTGGAACTGGCTCCAACACACTTCGAGGTCCAGCTCTCTATCCATTAGGCCACCTAGAGAGTGAGTTGATCCAACAAGTAATAAAGCACCATGAAGAAGAGTATATTGCCCAATGAACTTGTAGGCAGAAGGCCTAGGTTTAGATCCTGATCCAAACACTTCCTAAATGTGCTATTAGTAAGATCTAAGGGCAGCTAGGTGGAACAGTGAATAGAGCACCAGCCCTGGAGTCAGGAGGACCTGAGTTCAAATCTGGACTCAGACACTTAGCATTTACTAGCTGTGTGACCTTGGGCAAGTCACTTACCTCCAATTGCCCTGTTTTCCCTCCCCCCACAAAAAATAAAGTTCAAGTATCTCTAGTATGTTATCGGATGAGCTTCTAGGAGATCCAAGGGCTACCCTTGGTAACAGCACCCCAGTTCGAGCTCTGATTTCCCCTAGCCTCTGAAACTTCTCTTCTAACCTGCTCATGGTATCCCAGGTTCTCTGTTCCTGGTACCCAGTGCCCAGAGGGATGAGGTATCTTTCTCTCTTCTTCTCCCTCCTTATCCCCTGACATTCAATTGGAATTGTCTTAAAAAGTTAATTTGTAGGCATATTCATTACCATTTGCCCTAGCACATATAGAAAAAGTTAACTGAAACACCAGAATTTATAGTTATAACTCTATTTACTTCAGAAAGGATTTCACCCTGAGGAGCTCTGAAGAATTCTAGCTTTCTAGAGCTGGAAGAGGCCTGAGAGACTCATTTACCACCTCACTTTATAGATGAGCAAACTGAAGCCCAGAGCAATGAAAGCATATAATTGTGATCATAGAGCCAGGACTGGCCAGGGCTGGTCCTAGAAGTTAGATCCCCTCCCTTCCAGTCCAGTGTTCTCTTCATTGCTGAAAATTCCAAACAAATACCCAATAAACGGTCAAGAATATCATCCCTTTTTTTTCTCCAGGAAATTCCTGGCCCAAATGTGCAGAATCTTCTTCATATTCATGCCATTATTTTTATGTTTGGTGTGGTGATTAAGGAGCTAACTTTGGAGTTTCATGGACCTGCCTCTAATACACACTGGCTGTGTAATATTGAACAAATCAAGGGGTATCTGCCTTTGAGCTCTGAGGGTTAAGGCAAACTGAGGACCAGAAGGGCAAAACTATTTGAACGAGATCTGAGAAGTGTGTTACTAAAAGTGTAATATTTATTTTAAAAAGTCATTCTGGGGGCGGCTAGGTGATGCAGTGAATAGAGCACCAGCCCTGAAGTCAGGAGGACCTGAATTCAAATCCAGACTCAGACACTTAATACTTACTAGCCATGTGACCTTGGGCAAGTCACTTAACCGCAGTTGCCCTGTCCTCCCCCCTCCAAAAAGAAGAAAAAGAAAAAAAGTCATTCTGGTTCTTGCTTTAGGCCACGTGTAAAGCCAGTCAGTAGTAGATTCCTGAGAGAATGCTACTGTGAACAGCCTTTAAGATTCGGATTACACAGTATTAGTGAACACTCTGTTTATTCCATTACAGTATCAGATTCAGTACAATGTTCACAGTTTCAGCAGTTCACAGTATTATATACAAACTTCAGAACAAGGAAAGTCTCAATATTATATCTTATTACAGAAAGG
>JAQQSW010002449.1:0-14954 GCA_028646575.1 Pseudocheirus occidentalis
AAGGGGGCTAAAGACTTGGGCAGAGCCACAACTTTGCAGGCAAATGTCTTCCCTGTACCTCTAAGATTCCTCTAAGAATCATTCCTCTAATAATCAAGTAGAGCTCAAAAAAAGCCGGGGGGGGGGGGGGGGGGGAATATAGTCCCAGAGCCTACACTTCATGAATTACATATCCCTTAAATTACTTAAATTACAAATCTTGATTATTCCTACCACAGGTATTCTCAACTACCATGGAGCTATTGAAAGTCAGACAGTAATGCTACTTTAGACCACTATAAATTTATGTTATTGGACTTTACTGCTGATGCCAACCAATTTCATCTTCCCTGTTAGATTCTCTTTCTCATTCCCCACAGATGCTATTACAAATCTTTTCTTCTTTTCTCATGTTCTCTATACCACCACCTCCCTGACTCCCTCTTAGCAAAGGATACCAATTCTTATTTTACAAAAAAAAAAAAATTGAGGTCATAGAGCTTGTGTTCTAATCCTTCTCTAGTTTCATACTTCAACTTACCCTAGCAACATCCACCAGGCTTTCCATTACACAGGTTGAGAGGCTAAAGTGGTCCTTCTTCCTGATGGTAATCTCTATGCTTCTGCCACAAATCCCAACTTCTCCCATCTCCAAAAGACTGACCTTTATACTATCACTCTTCCTCTAATAAAACCAAACAAACCAATATTTGTCCCAAAGAACTTACATTATAGTGAGAGAGAAAAGACATAAATAATTAGGGACATACAGAGTAGATGGAAGGAAGGCTCTAGTGTCCAAGAGGATTGGCAAAGGTCTGCAGAAATTATTATTTCAGCTAAGTCTTACAGTAAGCCAGAGACTCTAAGAAGCAAAGAAGAGGAGGCAGAGCATTCTAAGCATAGAAGACAGGTATAAAAAAACTGATATATAAACTGTCTCCATTTCCTTAGCTTGCACTTCTTAATACCTTAAAAAAAATCTGTTTTTTATAGGATCAAAATAACTTTCTGCAAGCTCAGCAGTGAGTTCCCTTGATAAATCCAGTAGCTTTTTCTGATTCTATTCTTCATTTCTTTGCAGCACCTGACACTGTTGGTCACTCTTTCCTTCTGGATACATGTTCCTGCCTGTTTTCATGACTTTGCTTGGCCCGGTAATGAGGTGTAGGCTCTGGGACCCACCCCCCCACCTTGAGCTCCTTGAATCTTTGAGGTACAGGCTCTGGGAAAGTAAATCCTCCCAAGGAAGGTATTTGCCTGAGCTCCTGGGCCTTAAGTTGTGGCTCTGCCCAAGTCTTTAGCCCTCCTTTGTTCCAATAGTTTCCCACCCTTAATGTTCCTGTTCTACCCTTGAACTGGCCTGGCCCACCATTCTCTATGGTCTCCAGGTAGCCTCTAGCAACTTCCCACCCTTAATCACTCATTACTGGAGTCTGACCTCATCTAACTCCTCCTGAAGACCCTCCCCAATCTCTCCCTCTGGACCACCCCTAGATTCCTCTGTATATAGAGTCCCATCTTCCCTCCATGTAGCGTGAGAGCGCCATAGGATAGGTTAGCACAGACTTGCTCTGTGTGAGCGCCATATAATAGTTTAGCATAGACTGGCTCCATAAGAGTCTACCCCATATGGAGAACTTGAACTTTCAATAAACTTTACTTTTTCTTTGGCTGAGAAGACTTGAGTGGAATTCTTTCAGCAGGACTCAACATGTTGTGGGGTCTTGGGCAACCCTAACCCTCTTTGGGCACCCTCTTCACCAGTTCCCTTCCTACCTATCCCACTAATTCTTGTCAATCTCCTTTATAGTTTTATTATCCACGTCCTATCCACTATGAGTGGGCACACTCAGTTGTAGGCTGTCTTTTCTCTCTCTATACTTCCTTAGTGATTTTATCAATAACTAGGAATTCCATTATCATCTCTCTGTAGATAATTCCCCAATTTACATATCCAACTTTCAAATTTTGCCCAAACTCTAGTCCTAAATCTCCAACTTCCTGCTAGACAACTTTCACCAGATGTCTCATGAACATCACAAATTGAATATGCCCAAAACAACTCATCGTTCCCACTTCTCCAACCCCAAACCAACTTGTCCTACAAACTTTCTTATTACTCTCAAGGGTACTGCCATGCTTTCAGTCACTCAAGTTCAAAACCTCAGAGTCAACACTCCATTCTTCACTTATTCATTCACTGTTTTGTTTGTCAAGTTTTGTTGATTGTACCTTTTCAACATCTCTTGAATATATCCCCTTCTTCCCATTTCAATAATCACTACCCTATCTCATGTTCTCATCACTTCTCACTTGGATTATTGCAAGAACTTCCTAACTGATCTCCCTGTTTCCAGTCTATACCTTCTCCAATCCATCTTCCATGTAGCTGACAAATTCATATTCCTAAATCACTAGTCCAACTACATCACTCTTCTATTCAAGAAGCTTTGATAGTTCCTTTTAGGAAAAAATCTGCCTTCCTCTCTTTGGCATTTAGAGCTCTTCATAATCTGGTTACAGAACATTTTTCCAGGCTGATTGCATATTATTCTCTTTCACACACTATATATTCCAGCTGAACTACTCTATTTGGCCATACCCCATACCTTCTACTTCTATGTTTTTTTCACAAACGTGTTCCATGCCTAGAATTCTTTCTCCTCACCTATGTCTCTTGGACCTCTTGACTACCTTTAAGGCTCATCTCAAGTTCCATCTCCTTCAAAAAGCCTTTCTTCATTAGTTCTGATGAGGTGCAGGTCCTGGGAGCCCCTTGAGCTCTCCTTGAATCTTCCCACAGGAGGCATTTGCCTGAGGCCATAGGCCTTTCATTGTGGCTCTGAGTCTTTAGCTAGCCCTCTGGTCCACTAATTTCCCACCCTTGATCTTCCTTTCCCACCCTTGAACTGGCCTAGCCCACCATTGTCTATTATCTCCAGGTAGCTTGCAGCAACTTCCCACCCTTAATCAGTCATTACTGGAGTCTGACTTCACCTGACTCCTGAAGACCTTCCCCAAACTCATTACTGGAGTCTGACCTCTTCTGACTCCTCCTGAAGATCCTCCCCAAACTCCTCCTCTAGACCACCCCTATGACTCCCACAACCTTTTTGTGTATAGGATCCCATCTTCCCTCTTTGTGGTGTGAGAGTGCCATAAAATGACCTAGCACAGACTTCTTCTGGACTGCTTGCCTTACAGATATCTAGGCTCCTTAAAAGTCTACCCAATATGGTGAACTTTCAATAAATTTTGCTTTTCTTTGGCTGAGAAAACTTGAGCGGAATTCTTTCCACAGGACCCGGCATGTTGACATTTTGGGGTCTCAGGCAACCTTTAACCCTCTTTTTGGGTACCCTCTTCAGTTTTGCTCTCAACTTATTATATATTTATCTCATATATGTTACAATATGATTGATATGTTACAATTGTGTAGGCTATAATATGATCATAATTATTTTATAATGTAAGTTTCTCCCACAGAGACTAGATACTCTGATTGTATTATTTGTAGGCAATGAGATTTTAGAGCCTATAAAGGAAACCAAGAGCTAAATTTCATACTGGAGAGACTGCCAGCTATTGTGATTGAAGAAAGCTTCAGGACAACAGAAAAGATTAAGACAATGTATTTCCTAAGACAAGTGAACCCAGATTAATTTTTATCTTGTGAAGAAGCATGAAGAGAGTTATTAAGAAGAGACTTTTGCTCGTATCCTGAGAGAACTGAATGATTGGGCTGTGTTTCCAGAAATGAGGAGAAATCAGCAGTTATGGTAACAGTTTAAGGTAACTTTGGCTCTGATGCTTCTCACAGAAGATATATTGTAAATAATTATTTACTTATATCTTTCTCTTATTGTTGATTATACTATTAGTACTGTGTCCATTATCTGTATTTTTATTCAGGTCCAGATGATTAAGTAAACTGAGGTTTACTAATACAGATATACATATACAACTAGGTATTATATATAAAGAGAGAAAAATAAAGAAAAATGAGCAAAAGTTAATAGAAAAGAGGTTTCTCCACTTTATTAAATAAAAACTAATAATCAGGAGTGAGGGCTCAAAGTTAGTTGATTAATGAGAGAGATGTTGGAAGTTTAGTAATTAATAATATAAAAGCATGCTCTTTGATTGCTTTAGAACCTGAGATGAAAATTAATAAGAAAAATGGGCCAGTAGCACGTAGACAAGATTGATCACTCCACATAGGTTACATATAGAGTGGTCAACACCAAAATCTTACTACATATACATCTACCTAATTAATCTGTGAGTACTTTGCATCTGCTAATAAAACATAAGCTCCTTGAGATCAGGAATTGTTTCACTCTTGTATCTATACTTTCCATGCATATCACAACACTTAGAATGTAATTTGTGCTTAAAAAGTACTTTTTTTGACAGATTGATTTTCCATTAAATTTCATCCATAGTCTTTGGTTACTTCCATGGAGATAAACACAATGTAGTGAGTTGAGTTGCAGTGAATTGAATAATTTTTCAACTCATGACATTACTAAGTCAAGATGCATTCAGACCTGATCTAGCCTACCAGCTTCATCTCCAGAGTATCAGAATATTCACATGTATCAGCAACCTGATCCTGTCAAGAGAAGTAGATGGGGAGAAGATGAAGGTATTTGAATATATCTATCTTCTTCTCTATTTCTAAGGAATCTGGGAAAACCATTTATTCTGAGGTATCATATTTAGAGGATAATTAATACATTTCAAAATTTGTTTACACTTGTAAGGTGCCATCAAGTTTGGCATTTTCCAAAATATAGAATAAAAAGTAGGTACTATTACTTGATGGTAGCTACAGCTAATAAAAGAAGGAATATGGCCAGGCCCTTCACCTAGATTTGTCTTCTTTCCCTAACTTCCTTTGTGTGAAAAGGTTCTTAGGAGATGAGGTCACCATATCTATGTAGTTCCTGTGATTTGGGAGGGAGAAGGCAGTGTTCCTAAAATAAGTTTGAGAGAGAAAGATCATAATAAGGGAGAGATGGGATCACACTGAATTCCTTAATCCTAAATAGTTATCTGTTACCATGGACCTTGAATCTTCTACCAGATAAAAGTAGAAAGAAAAACAAAACAAAACAGATTTAATCTTAGCCTGGGAGCTTTTTGCAAGCATTTATTGGCTGCCTTACCTAGGTGTTATGTTACTGCCTTGGCCATGTACCAAGAGGTTATAAGACTACCCTAGTCAGGAAGAGACTATTTAGTGGCTATTCATCAAGAAATAGCCTGGAGAGCCCCACCAGGTGCTCCTGATAAGGTCCTGCAATCATAGACTCAGAGTTGAAAGGGACCTTGGAAGTCATGTATCCAATCCCCCTATTTTACAGATGAAGAGACTGAGACACAAAGAGCAGAAGGTCATGAGGTCACAAAAATAGATTGCAGACTGGACATTTTCATTCAAGTCCTCTCATTCCAATGAGTGGTATCAGAGAGACAATGCAACAGAATGGAGAGGTGATCCCCAGCTGAGAACAGTAGAGGGTGGTGTGATGGTATAAGAAAATACTAGTAGACTGTAGCGTCAGAAATATGGCTTGTCTTAGGCATACATACACCATGGTTACACATTTTGCCTAAATGTTTGCTGTTCACATGTATACCCTGGCTCCCCAATTGGCTTTCCTAATTCTAGAATGTCTTCTCTATAATCAGATGTATAGCTGTCAACTTGACATTCCTAAAAGTCTGACCCTGTGACTTCCCTGCTGAAAAAGCTTCACTGACTCCCCGTTGACACTAGGACAAAATAAAAACCCTTCTAATTGGTCTTTTAAATCTTGTATTATTGGGTCAAACCTATATTTTTTTTCATATTACTCGTCTTCATACATTCTATTTTTCAACCTTTATTGTCCTACTTGCTATTTTTCATATACCACGTTCCATTTCCAGTTCCCATGCCTTTGCTTAAGCTAACTCCCATGGCTAGAATGCTCTCTCTCCTCAATTTCACATCTCAGAATCCCTGGCAACCTTCAAGACTCATCCCAGCTTCCACCTCCCACATAAAAACCTTTTCTTGTATGCCCAGGTATTGGTGATCCTCTCCACTCCCACCCCCAAATACACACTTTTCCAAATTACTCTGTACATGCTTTGTATTTATGTATCTGTTAACATGTTCTACTATTCCCTCTCTCTCTGCCATACAATAGAAGTTCCTTGATGACAGGAATTGATTTGTTTTTGTATCTGCCCCCACCTCCCAACAATCAGCTCAGTGCCTTGCACGTGCTAGATATTTAAAAGCATTTGTTGAATTAAGAAACCACAAACAAAATACTGAGAATATGGGGAACAGTAGCACCCTGATAACAGAAAAGAGTAGAATCCATTTGTGAGAGAGAACTGATGGCCAACAAATCTGAAAAAGTGGTTTTACCATCATCATTTCCCATATTTATTGGGGCCATCCTCAGTGCAGTAGTCTCTACAAGGAGTCATAAACATCATGGAAAGAGCAAAGATGTTCATCACAGAGACAGGAAATCCACAATGCCTAGAACTGCAAAGTTAACTTAGCCAAAGAAGACTGACTATTGGAGAGAATTTTCCAAGTGCCTCATAAAGTATCAGGAGAAAAGGAAAGGGATAATATTTTGGAATATGTAAAATGAGATTGGGCAAACCAAGGAGAGTGGAGAGAGGCATTTAAAGTCATTAAAAGGGATATTCTGAGCAGCCTTGTTAGATCTTATCCATTTCCAACTACTGAGGATTTTTGTAAGCCTCAGGATCCCCTTGTCTATGATTTTGTTGAGGTATATAAGGAAAGGGTCTAGCTAGGACAAATTTATGAACCAACCAGGCTTCCATTACAATTTAGAAATAAGGCAGGACAATAATTAACCTGGGTCTACACACTTCAGGAGACTAGTTTGCTTATCTCTTTGGTCTTAAGAGGGGCTGAGAAAGATTCATTAATGAATATATTAAGGAATTGCCCAGCTCACTTCTTGGTACACATAATGAAGTTAATTTCCCATTATTGATAGGCAACCCTCACAGACTCTGAATTCTGGCATCCCAGGGAGAGCCAACTATAAGGATGGGATTTCTAGAGGAGTGGTAACGTCAATAATCCTCAGCCACTGAGAAAGAGGCAAACAAGTCAATTAGTGAGGCCCAAAGGGTAAACTCTGTTTCCTGAAATTATGCCCTCTTCTCATGATTGCCTCAGGAGTCTTTTAATGTTTAAGTGACTTTTGACAGAGGGTTTATACTATATTCCTCCAGAATGAAAATATCACCCCACCTACTTTGGGGAAAAATAAGCCTTAGCTCAGATTTCCCCCCTATTGAAGATGATTCCCTTCCCATCCCTTCTCTAGGCTCTTCCCTAGTCTCCTATCCAAAGCTAAATCCCAGAAAATTGGCCATATTATACACTAGGTCAACACTAGTGTATCATGGTACATTAAGTGCCAATAATTAAATTGACACCATCTGGACCAAACCATTGACTTCTCCCTGGTGTCAAAAAAGCTAGGGCAGCAGAAGTTAAATTCAATGGGCTAGAAGCTTCTGAACACCAGGGTATTGAGGGATTCCGAGGTTGACAAAGTTACAACACAATGCTTATATCCAGGAGTCACTGCTTTACATTGTGGACAGATTTTAAAAAGGAAGTAAGAATATAAGCTCTTTGAAGGCAGAGATTCTTTTGTTTTTGCCTTTGTTGGCATGCCTTTGAACTTAGTGGGCATTTAAATAAAGGTTTGTGAAGATGAATTGAAGAAGTGATGGGTCTGGGGGATTTCTGCTGATGCCCTTTCCTATAGGCAGATCCATTACTAAGGAAAGATAACAAAGGTTACATTACACGTAAGCTAGCACCTAGTGGGCAAGAACAGCTAGTTCAAGAAGGATGCTTCCAAAAGACTTACTGTCCCTATGTCATTTTCTCCTTAGACTCTATCCTAGTCTCTTTCCTCACCAACCCTGTCATGTTCCTCTCATCCTTCAAAGTAGTTTGCAATGCCACTTCCTAACTGTATGACCTTGGGTAAGACATTTAGCTTCTTGGATTCTGTTTCCCCATCAGTGAAAAAAAAAAAGGAATAATAATAAGAATTGTGTTTTTGTTGTTTAATTGTTTTAGTCATGACTGATTCTTTGTGACTCCTTTTGGTGTTTTCTTAGCAAAGACAATAGATATATGACTTTGGTGAAGTCACTTAACTTCTTGGATCCTCAGTTCCCTTGTCAGTAAAAAAAAAAAATGAGAATTATATTTTTGTTGTTCAAGTGTTTTAGTCATAACTGACTCTTCGTGACTACTTTTGGGACCCTGAACCCAAGATCTCAAGACAACTGTGCTCCCCAAACCATCCTCCATGTTTCCAGAATGGTTCCCATAGCCTTCATCAAAAACAAGCCTTTTTAAAAGGGGGCACATCATCTCTGCTACTACCAGTGCCAACTGTGGGCCAGTTGCCATCCTTGGGCAACCATCCCAGAATCCCAGAGAATAGCCATGCCTCCTAGACCATAATCCCCATTTCTAGACCTGTAGCTATCATCCAAGGGAAAAAACTCTATGAAGAAGAGGTCCATCATTTTTTCCACCACTACCCATTTATTGGTCAAGGAAAGAGCAAAGATCTTCGTCACAGAGACAGGAAATCCATAATGCCTAGAACTGTAGGCAGAGTGCCCCCAGAATCTTATACTACTTCATCTACAAGTATCGATTGGTTCTCTAGGTCTCAGTTGCAACAGTGCCTTTGGTTCCTGAGTCTTCAAGGTATATCTCATATTATTTTCTCCAGACATGCAAAAATACACATTATATTTCTGCCTCTAAGTGATATCAATATTTTAATTGTCACCTGTTCATCTGAGCCCTGAAATAGAAAGTCTGAGATGACAGAATCATAGACTGAGAGCTATAAGGCACCTTAGAGGTCATCTAGTACATGGTTGTACATCTCATTTTACAAGTGGGGTTAAGTAAAACCTTGCCTCTCCATAATAAGAGAACAAGAGGGGAAAAAATTTCAGGTTCAGATAGAACCACTGTCTCACCCTATATCCCCAAGCTATATATAGTCTTCCTTTATGTAATTTTTTGAGGTGTGTTGAGGATTTAAAATAAGTATCTCTCCAGATTTATAATTAAAATAGAACCCCTTAACATGGTGGTTTAATATCTGTTGAACATCACAAGATTCTAGGTCTTGTACAGGAAGTCCTTGATGTCTGTGAGCTTATATTCTGAATTATCATGAGCCACAGAGTAAACCTACAGAGAGTATATCACCCCAAAATATTTATTAATTCCAAGGAAGAAGCATTTCCCCTATTTTCTCTGTTGCTGTCAACTGTGGGAGTTTTCTGGGCATATTTTAATCCAAGATCTTTTGGAGAAGGGTACATAGGCATAACTGAGGGCACCCTGCTCAGATTTTCCTCTTCATACAATTTTCCTTCATGTGACAACACTTGCCCTCTAAATGAGCGATTTTGTGACCAATGCATCACCAAACCCAAAAAGAATAAAAAAAGACCTATCCCAGAACTTAGATATACTAATCGAGTTTATTGAAGTATATTTTTATAACTAGAAATTGTCCTAGTAGAGCCAATGATTGTATAAGACTGAAATGTTTTCTTTTAGTCTCAGGCTGTATCTCTTCTTGATCTCTGAAGTTTCAAATTGATGAATGAAGGTAGAATTTTCCATGTGCCTCATGATGGCTGAAGCAATACCAGATAGGGTGGTAACACCGAACTGGGTAGCATTACCCTACACGGGCTTCTAGAAAAATTCTTGGCTCTTATTCAAATAAGGGTTTGTTAAATTCTCAAGGACTCTAGGGCAGAATTGGCTAAATGAAATGGCAGGTATAAAACCAAAATATTCATTTTTCTTGTTTCTCCTTAGGATGTGAAAACTATTACTTTTATGAAATAGGGAATTAAGGGGAAAAAAACCTACTTCATCTGGGCTAAAAAAATAAATTATCATGATTTTTGGTCTCACATGTAGATTCTAGCTCCATACTCCCATAGTCAGGTAGATTATATCTCCTTCTCAAGATCCTAGGGTACCCTGAGGGGGTTTTGTAGCTGTCTCTCCTCTGTGACCATTGACTTCAGAACCATGATCTATGTTCCCCCCACTTGTTAGTGGGCCAGTGACTAGCACCCCATTATATTTAACCACTTAACATTGAGGAGCTTTTACAGAGGGTTATTTACTTTGCAGACAGAGAAAAAGCAAAGTATAAACATTTTCCTCACTACCTTGGGGTCATGTTCTTCCCTTTATCCTTTTGATTTCTGGAATAGTAGACTCAAAACATAAGTTAGTTCTTAAATAGCACTGATCCCATCAAGTCTACATGAATCCTTCTTCTCAACTAGAGTCCTGAAGATCTTCCCAAAAATCTTCCTAGATCCTTAGTCCACTGATACTGGTTACAAAATATGATCTGGATTCTGAGTCCTAGATTCTTATAGCTAACTGTCCCATGGAAGAGCCAAGGTCATCCATTGCACCCTGGGCCATCACTAGTCATCTTGCCTTGTCCTGCCACTGAACTTCAATGACCCAGGAAGAAAAAGTGAGGCTGAAGACTTTGTGCAACTCTGCCTCACCTAAATCCAACTCACTGGAGAAAGGAGAAGAGGGGAGGAAGCAAGGGGGGAAGCAAAGGGAAAGAAAAATGAAGGAAGGGGAGGGGAGGAGAGGGGAAGAGAGAAGACGGGATGAGAGGAGAGAAAAGGAAAGGGGAGGGGAGGAGAAGGGAGGAGAATGAAAGGTCAAGGACGCAAACATATATCTTGAGGCCATGTGGCTTCAGAACAGAAGTAGACGTGGGATTTTTTTGGTAGCACCTTAGTCTCTCATTGAGTATCATCAGAGAAGGAATCACCTCACTTATCCAAACACAGTCCACAGGCAGCCAAAGCTGACTTACTTCTGTTTTTTAAGATGTTGACAATTCTGGCTATGCTACCAACAGAAAATGGGTACTCTCAACCACATGGTTAATTAACAAGAACCAGTTGCAGAATATCCACACATACTCCTCTCCCCAGGGTACTTTCCTTGTAATTTCATCATGATTCTCCCAGGAGCAGCTCCCTAAAGCCCTCCACTCAGGGAGCTGCTATCTGAAGGACTCTGCACATGCACCAGACCTCTATTACTCTGGGAATCAAGATAGTTTTCAGCAGTTTGGAAAAGTAAACAAAGTAGAGATAAATAGGCAACAAATTGAATAAGTTAGCAGGGGACCAACCATCCTTAGGAGTAAGAATATCCTAGAGTCTTCCTTATCTCTAAATGACTTAGACTGCAGGTGAGGGAAAGGACCCCTAGGCAGGTTCTTTGAAAAGACACTAGATTAAGGCATTACAGCTTTCTCTAGAGATTCAAAAGATGAATACTAGCCTAGATTCTAGGAGAGAAAAACTTCTTGGAGGATCATACTTTAGGGAGAATGGGGCCTCAGCTAATCAACATAGCTATAAATAACATGGATGTGCCTGCATACATTCTCTAGCAACCAATATCAGGTATTTACACTTACAAAGGAAGGATGGCACTTGAAGCTCCCTGTCAACCTCCTTATATACACTGAGAAAAGGGCTAAATTGTTATACAAACCAGATATTATAGAACACACTGAGACAAGTCTAGTTTAGCTGGCCCTTATACTGGACATTCTAGGGCTAAAGAAAATGTGGAAAGAACATCTAGTTTCCTCAGAAAATACAGTAGAAAGATTATTGTTGTTTGTCCTTCATTTTGGAAAAGGACTTTGACATCAAGAAAGTGAGGTCATGACTTGAAAGTGAATTGGATTTAAGTGAGGGAGGACTGTGCAAGGTCACCAGTCTCACTTTCTCCTCCAGAGTCATTTTGGTCCAATGCAAGATATAGATCAGGATGATTGGAGACAGCCCCTGTAGTGGAAAGGGAATTGATTCCAGAATTAGAGATGAGGGACCTGGATTCAAATCCTGCCTTGTGTGATTAACCAGTCACCCTCCCTCAACCTCAGTTTCCTCATCTATAAAAATGAGGTAGTTGGATTAAATAGGCCTTCAGGACCCTTCTTGCTCTAGGTCGATAATTTCTTCTTTATGAGGGCCAATTTGGCTTAGTGAAAAGAGCACTGGAATTGATGTCAGAAGGACTGAGCTTGACTTATGACTCTTCTCATATGAGCAGTGTGACATTTCACAATTTATATAAATTCTCTCCAGAATCCTTATTGTCCTTTAAGGCTCAGAGAATGCACCAACTTCTACAAGAAACCATTCCTAATTCTCCAAGGGTCTACTATCATTCTCCTCTCATCAGCTTGTACTTATTTTGGATATGCTTATAGATTTATTTTACATATATCTATATATCTACATATTGTTCCCCTCATAAATTGTGAAGTCCTTAAGAGCAGGGACTGATGCACTTTTTTTCCTAGCATGTAGTCCATTGTCTGACACACAGCAGGCACTAAATAAATGCATGTTGATTGAATGTGCATTAAAACGAGTGTGATAATATTTACACTGCCCTTTGTCCATGTGGGTTAGATTTGCCATCTTGCCTTCTGATTTCCCTTTGATGAGGGACCAGGCTCAAACTCTTCCCCCCCAAAACCTGACCAGCGTCTCTAGTCCCAGGGGCATTGGTTCTTTAGAGATACAGTAGAAAAGGGACTGTAATGAGGATCAAATAAGAAAAAAGTATGTAAAACTCTTCAAAAACCATAAAGACTTTTGTAAAATGTTGGCTATCTGTAGAAAGGAAAGGAATCCTAGACATTACCTACAAGAACTCCTGATTTTTCAGCAAAGAAAATTTAGGCCCAGGGGAAAAGTGACTTGTTCAGTCACATACCCAGCGGTAACCTTTTTTTTTTCTTTTTGGAGGGCAATTGAGGTTAAGTGACTTGCCCAAGGTCACACGGCTAGTAAGTGTTAAGTGTCTGAGGTTGGATTTGAACTCAGGTCCTCCTGATTCCAGGGCCAGTGCTTTACTCACTGTAGCACATAGCCACACCATCCAGTGGAATCTTCTTGAGCAAGTCCCCTACCTCCCTCTTTTCCTCCTGTTCCTCATGTGTAGAGTGAGAATAATAACAGCATCAACCTCCCAGGGTTGCTATGAGCATCCAATCAGATAACATGCAAAAGATTTTGCAAACCTTCAAGGCCAATATAGATGTTGCTATTAGTGCTGTTGTTGCTGTTGTTGTAGTTACTGTGGCATAACCAGGCAATGGTTAGGACTCAGGTTCCTTAGATATAATATTCTATAAGACTATCTTATATGCTTTAGATTAGATCTCAAGCTTCTAGGGGGCAGGGACTGTCTTTTGCCTGTTTTGTCTTCCCAGATCTTAACATAGTGACTGACATAATAGGCATTTGATAAATGTTTATTGATTGATTGATTCATCCTTGACTTCATCTAGCCTATTTTTCAAAAGGCTTCCTGAGATGGATTACATAACTGCCTGTGGAAACCTTATTTACATCACCTCTGTCATAGGAGGAAGAAAAAAGAGAGTCTGGGGCTTGCTAGATGGTATAGCAAATCAAGCACCAGCCCTGGAGTCAGGAGGATCTGACTTCAAATTTTGCCTCAGATACTTAAAATCTACTAGCTGTGTGACCTTGGGCAAGTCACTTAACCCCCATTGCCCTGCCCTCTCCCCTCCAAAAAGCAAAAAACAAGAGACTTTTAAGAATGTCTCAGCTCATCAATATTCCTTTATATCTGCCATCTTCTCTGCAACTTCCTAATAACTTGTGGCTTTTTTTTTCATTTTAAAAATTTTTTACAAGAAATGCCCTTGATTTCTAAAAAGGGAAAAAACTTGTTTTTAAGAAAATGGCACACTTTCTGGCAAATAAGACATCTCTTCTTTCAGGAAGTTTCTAAAATTATAACAGGATAAGACAGGAACTAGATTATTGATAGAATGATCTTTTTGGATAAGGAAACTTTCTGTGACTACGGGTTTGCCTACTCTGCAAATTATAGTCTTAGAGTATTGCCAAGAGAGTAAGTGATTTGCCCAGGTTTACACAGTCCATGTGTGTCAAAGACATGACTTAAACTGTAATTATCCTGGCTCTGAAGCTGGTTCTCACTCTACTCTGTTGCCATGCCTCATAAAATAAAAATAACACATATTTACATAGTACTTTAGAGATTTACCAAGTGTTCTCATTACAATAAACCTGGTGTACCCATTTTGCAGATAGGGAAAATGATGGGGCAGAGAGAGGATAAATGGCATTCTCTAAACATCTTCAGAGGTCAGATTTCACTCTACTGACTGCACAATAGCATATTACCTTTCATATAAATCCCTTTAGTGTCTGGAAAACAAAAACAAAAACAGGGATACAGCCTGTGAGGCAGATAGGTGATGCAGATAGGTGTGTGAGGCAGATAGGTGATGCAATGAACATGGTGTTAGATTTGGACTCAGGAAGACCAGGGTCAGATCCTGCCTTAGACATTTACTAGTTTGTGTGACCTTGGGCAATTCACTTATTCTCTTTGCCTCAGTTTACTTACCTGAAAAATGAAGATAATAATAGCCCCTGCCTCCCAAGGTTGTTGTGAAGATCAACTGAGATAACATGCAAAACACTATATAAATTCTAGCTATTATTGTGACCTTGGCAGTTATGTATAGTGGCAGTCCTCCTCATTGGGAATTTTCATTGCAATATATTCAAGTCACTGGATTTCATAAGAGTGACTTTTGGTCTCTAGGACTGATATATCCCAAAGTAGGTTACTGGTGAAGTTTCTAGCAGACATGCTTTACAGAACTGAACGAATTTGGTTTTCATATGTGTGCGCTCACATGCACACATGTGTGTGTCTGTGAAGTACATCCAGGAAAGCAACCAGGGTCTCAAGGAAGCTCATTTCTTTATAAAAAAAAAAA